>NQII01004353.1:121597-145777 GCA_002778355.1 Clitarchus hookeri
TCTCTCTCTCTCTCTCTCTCTCTCTCTCTCTCCCTCTCTATATGTTGCAGAACACTCATACAGACGCGCATCCTGCAACTTTGGACGCAACTGTAGTTCCGACGACCAAACACTATTTTCACGTGTCTCTCTCTCTCTCTCTCTCTCTCTCTCTCCCTCTCTGTCTCTCTCTTTATGCGTGTGTTGCTGAGAACGTGTACAAACACGTCATGTAACAACTTAGCAACCCACAGCAGTTGGGGTTGGCAAAAGTATTAAGGGACTCCCCTGCCTGCATCGTTTATCTCCTTTTTTCGGCCGAGAAGAGCGGGATGAATAAGGGTTACACTAGCGCGCGCTACAAGAGCGCAATCGCCGCTACGCGCAGGGCTCTGAACTGGCGTGCAGTGTTCTCGTAGTGCTGCGTGTACCTATGGGACTTTCAGCAGCGACCCTATTATTTTATTGATGAAAAGTCTGTAGCAAAGTTCAATACAGGCTCCTGTCGTAGTTTGATTCGTGTCCGGCTAGTATTGGTTAAGATACTGCAGTCTGAAAAATCCGTTTTGAACTATTTGAAGGACTCCAAAATGATATTTACAGCATGTGTGGTAACTTTAAAGTACCCTTCCGTCTTCATATAGGGGATTATGTCTTTTCTTAGGTAAAAACGCTGCGTACTGGGGGCACGTTTAATAGTTTCGTCAAAAAAACCAGGATTTCAATCACTGTGCAACGCAGTTCAAACGCCAGGCGGGCGGGAGCCTTAATTAAATGGCGGTTATTTTCCCCGCCGCGGGTTTCCAGCAGCCGCACTTCCTTGGCGCGAAGTGCTGCAGCCAGCAAGAAATACGTGTTTACGGCCAGGCATTTTAGTGCACAGATGTGTTCAACACAAGTGTTCATAAATTTCACTAATAGATTACAAGAAAACGGGCAGAGGCAAATAACTGCCTACGCGCGTTGAGCCGCAGACACGAGTCACTATAAACGTAGGTGGTCTGTCGTCTCCCACTTACGGTGAACGAAAAGCGATAATTCACTAATTGCCATGCGGGACTGTGATATGTGCTAATAAAATTAATGCCACCTGTTCAATTTTTAGTCTGAAAGACTAAAAACCATGAAGTAAGATATTGTAAAGGAAGTTGTTTGAAACCTATCATAATTGAAACGTAAATTAAAAAAAAATTAAAAATAAAGCTATTTTAAAATTAGTATGTGCATCGACTTTTGCGAAAATATGCAGGACTATTTCGCCCGCTTTTCTCTTTTCCCACTCTGTTTCTTTCAGATTCTATATTCACGCCAGTTTACCATCAAATATATATATATATATATTTAACTTTAACATTTTTAATTCATCGAGTTGCCTTTTTTTAATTCATAACGATAATTAGTGTTTTTTATAAGTAATGATTGTCTACTTAACATAAAACCGACCACCTCTGTCTCGAGTAGCCCTGCAAGCATAGTATGGTTCCCAAAGTCCTATCTTCCAAGACACACATGCCCAACATTAAAAACCTGAAAGGACAGCACAAGCAAATAAAAAAAAAACGTAATAGTCTCAATCGAAAACTTTTTTTTTTTTGTTTTAAAGTTTTAGATCTACACTTATTAGTACCTATTTCCATGCGTTTACACCATAGGCAGCGAAATGCCACTAGCAAACCATTGCCCCATAAAAGTAACACCGTCCAGACGGGAGATAAAGAGTCATGCGTGAATGTTTAGGGATTGGCACTTCAGTGTATATCCCCACTGAGAAAGTACGCGAACGATAAAGTTTATTTATCTTATCCCATTCTTTCAAGCTAGCTTTCCCCATGTTTGTTTAGCTACAAGCGAAATGCGTGGTACTTAATTTATCCCCTATACAAGTAAATATATATATATATATGTATCTATTTTTGAGTAACAGCACAAAATACTTCCCCTTTTATACGTTAAATAAAATTCCTGTCTATAACGTAACCTTGTAACTGACGTCTATTCCCAAACATATTATTTCAACTGTGAGACTTTCTCTCTCTCTCTCTCTTTCTCTGGGCGCAAGCAGCAGTAGGGAGCTGGCATCCAGGGCATCGAAGGCCAGTTCCTCGGCTATGTGATGTCTATCCAGCATAGCATGACCATGCTAACATGCATGCACACTCACACCTTTTGTAGCCCGACTGCTAAGGTTTCCATCATTTCTAGCTAGGGTGCGCCGATGGAAAAACAAATTTTTTATGTCACATTGCTTGCTCGTGACATCTCAGGTTCCACGGATATGTAAGGCGATTAGAGTTGCCCATCTTCACAGTTCATCTGATGCGAGATCGTCTTCCCTTTCCTGTCCTTCGTGGTTAACATTATGGTTAGCTACTTTAAGCTATATTGCTCACTCACGTGTGGCTGTTAGTCACGTGCCACTTCGGACTCAGCAGGTATATAAGGTGGGCAGAGTCACCCAACGTCGCAGTTCTTCGTCTGATGCGGCAGGTGACAGATCGTTTTCTCTCTTCTGACCTTAACTCTCAATTCGGTAAGTTATTTTACACAACAATGCTCGCTCGCGATTGGCTGTTGGTCGTGTGACAATCGGGTTGAGCAGTTATATAAGGCGGGCAGATTCGCGTTTTGTCTCAGTTCTTCGTCTGATGCGACAGGATCGTCCTCTCTCCCCCAAGCTTCTTAGCGATAGTTTTGGTAAGCGCTCATCCAACACAGTACGCATGTTATAATTGTTCGTGCTCGTAATTACGCGTACATATTTTCGCACCAAAGTAAAAACCTGCTAAAATTTCAAATTTCTCTACCCGNGTTCGTGCTCGTAATTACGCGTACATATTTTCGCACCAAAGTAAAAACCTGCTAAAATTTCAAATTTCTCTACCCGAGGCAGCCAACCATTACAGCATATATTCCGTGATATGAAATTGAGCGTTTGTAGTTTTAATTAAATTTACTGCAACANGGCAGCCAACCATTACAGCATATATTCCGTGATATGAAATTGAGCGTTTGTAGTTTTAATTAAATTTACTGCAACATATATTTAGTTTTTTTTATCCTGGACCATTTATATAGCTTACTATGCCACATGTGCGAAGATAATTTATTGCGTAGCTCTTAAATTTTTTTTACATATATACTTTTTTCCCTATTGAGATCAAGATGAAGCGTCATTTTAATGGTGTGCCTACGACCGGCGTCCCAACTTCGTCTTCAGCTGTACGATCGCTGGTTCCAGCTGGACTGCCTACGTCATCGACGATGCCATTCGCTCGAACATCGACTGGATCTGCAAATGCGATACATCGACACCCATGTCGCTTCTACAGTAAAACCTTCGTGTTTAACCACGATGCTCAAAGGCGCGATAAGTATGGCTGCGCGAAGAATGCAGATCGAATGACATATAAGTGTGGAAATTGCGACATGACATTTGCTAGATGCTATAATCTGCAGAGTCACGTGATTATAAAACAAAAAAAAATTGTAATTGGATAGTAAATACAGATATTCGATTTGACATATCCTTTTGGCTACTAGAAACATATGTTTATGCTTCAGGGGTAATATGACGTGTTTGGATGTTTCCTAAATACGTCAGAGTGAAAGAAGGTGTGTTGGTAATGTTAAGGTTAATTATACTCAGGTAAGTAACAAAACGAGTTTTCAAACGTACAAGCTGCACAATCCCATTTAAAATACATTGTGCCAGATTCGGCATTTATACACTACTCCTATATTTTATTAAAATGTACAAAAAAAGGTACACATTATTTAAATATCGGTCTAAATGACGCCTTAGAAGAATTCCGTACTGTTAACAAAAACAAACTAGTGGGGATTTATTATTGATTATCAAAAGTAATGCAAAATCTACACTGTTAATTCGTTAAACCTCTGAGCAGACTTTATATTAGGATACAGACTGCTTGCAATAAATCAAAAAATACTAACTATGCGTTTATTGTGTAAAATAGATTCCAAGCTAAACGATACAGCCTCCAATAAATATTGATAAACCTGTCCGATTACAGAAAAACTGTTTATATCACGAGAGAACAAAATTATTATCCTAGTATTATGGCAATGACATAAGCATTTATTAGTCACGATAACATATCCTGTGTGTTGCTATCTCCGTGAATGACTAAATTTAATAAAGTCAAAAATTCTAAACTGTTAAATTCCAGTATCTGGAATAGAAACCGGGTTTCCTTTGCTTGGTACTTCGATAACTTAAAATTATTTTGACATATAATTGCTGAATATGGCTGCTAATATTCATGAATGGTATTTTGAGAAATAGAAAGTTATATATTTCCTGTGAAAACATTCTTTTTGGGTGTCTTTATCTGCGTAAATTTTGTAATCCATTGCGCTATCACTTGTACATATATTTGTTATTCTGCCTGCCATACTTCGAACAAGGACACTGTAGTACGCGGGTTAATTACAGTTTAACATAAAATGTACACATATTGTGCAATTTATAGAAGAGCGTAATGTCATATTCGAGATTTTTGTATATAAATTACAGGCTGTCCCAAATATATATTTACACTCTTTGAACGTGAATAACAGAGATACTATTGAAGACAATGTGATGGAACTAAAATCACGGATGGTGAGGGGTGAGGGGATTATTGCCTAGTGTCGTTTTGGCGGCAGGAAACTAAGGAGAGGGAGTGTCGCGGTACCTTTCACTCCACTGCCAGGTACCCCCTCAACAACAACCCCCTCAACAACAACCCCCTCCCCCTGTCATGTTGAGGCAACAGGCGTGCCAGGTAGCTACGTTAGAGTGTAACTGGTGATATACACACCAAGTGCTGATTTCCTTTCATTTGTTTATTGGCTGTCAACAAAATATGAAGGTTCTCTGTGACCTTGACTGCAAAAGCCGCCAAGCTGGTGTGGAAGAGACTCTCCCGCAGTTAAGCTCAGAATTTGAGTACCGAGCCAGCTAAGTAGTCAACAACCCCAGTTGTTCACAGTTTCTTCACACTTTCTGAACTAAACGTTTGAAAAATCACCCTTTGTATGACGTGTTTGGTTCTTTCTTAAAAATGTCATGTATCACAAGCGTTTTATATTTGTGTTAACATAAACGTCCCTAATTTTTGGTGAAACTGAACTTTTACTTATATTTATCTATAAATATTACAGCGTTTCATGTACAATTAGTACGAATAAAACAGTGATGAAATAGGTGTGTTGATAATGCATAATAAGAAATTGTTCTTATGCNCATGTACAATTAGTACGAATAAAACAGTGATGAAATAGGTGTGTTGATAATGCATAATAAGAAATTGTTCTTATGCAAAATATTATTAAACTGAATGCGTACGAATGCGGTGCGTTGCCCCTTTCATGTAATTTTCTAGACTACGTTAATCTTTGTTTGCGTGTGGTGGAGGAATATCGTGGAANGGTGCGTTGCCCCTTTCATGTAATTTTCTAGACTACGTTAATCTTTGTTTGCGTGTGGTGGAGGAATATCGTGGAATTAGAACATAATCAGGGCCTCAGAACAGTTGGAAGTAACTGTGAATTGACTTTAAACAGTAGATTCACCAGTCAACTTCACTTGTTACGTACACGTGAAATATTGTAAGTTAATTTTGAAGCACTACCACATTTCCAGTCGAATTGAAATGTTGCACAAAAACGTAGTTCCGAAAAAAATTAAATATTTCCACGTATGTTTCTTTCTTGCTCTCGCCCACTTCATTCCTCTCTCTCTCTCTCTCTCTCTCTCTCTCTCTCTCCCTCTCTATATGTTGCAGAACACTCATACAGACGCGCATCCTGCAACTTTGGACGCAACTGTAGTTCCGACGACCAAACACTATTTTCACGTGTCTCTCTCTCTCTCTCTCTCCCTCTCTGTCTCTCTCTCTTTATGCGTGTGTTGCTGAGAACGTGTACAAACACGTCATGTAACAACTTAGCAACCCACAGCAGTTGGGGTTGGCAAAAGTATTAAGGGACTCCCCTGCCTGCATCGTTTATCTCCTTTTTTCGGCCGAGAAGAGCGGGATGAATAAGGGTTACACTAGCGCGCGCTACAAGAGCGCAATCGCCGCTACGCGCAGGGCTCTGAACTGGCGTGCAGTGTTCTCGTAGTGCTGCGTGTACCTATGGGACTTTCAGCAGCGACCCTATTATTTTATTGATGAAAAGTCTGTAGCAAAGTTCAATACAGGCTCCTGTCGTAGTTTGATTCGTGTCCGGCTAGTATTGGTTAAGATACTGCAGTCTGAAAAATCCGTTTTGAACTATTTGAAGGACTCCAAAATGATATTTACAGCATGTGTGGTAACTTTAAAGTACCCTTCCGTCTTCATATAGGGGATTATGTCTTTTCTTAGGTAAAAACGCTGCGTACTGGGGGCACGTTTAATAGTTTCGTCAAAAAAACCAGGATTTCAATCACTGTGCAACGCAGTTCAAACGCCAGGCGGGCAGGAGCCTTAATTAAATGGCGGTTATTTTCCCCGCTGCGGGTTTCCAGCAGCCGCACTTCCTTGGCGCGAAGTGCTGCAGCCAGCAAGAAATGCGTGTTTACGGCCAGGCATTTTAGTGGACAGAGTTTAATAGATGTGTTCAACACAAGTGTTCATAAATTTCACTAATAGATTACAAGAAAACGGGCAGAGGCAAATAACTGCCTACGCGTGTTGAGCCGCAGACACGAGTCACTATAAACGTAGGTGGTCTGTCGTCTCCCACTTACGGTGAACGAAAAGCGATAATTCACTAATTGCCATGCGGGACTGTGATGTGTGCTAATAAAATTAATGCCACCTGTTCAATTTTTAGTCTGAAAGACTAAAAACCATGAAGTAAGATATTGTAAAGGAAGTTGTTTGAAACCTATCATAATTGAAACGTAAATTAAAAAAAAATTAAAAATAAAGCTATTTTAAAATTAGTATGTGCATCGACTTTTGCGAAAATATGCAGGACTATTTCGCCCNAAAAATTAAAAATAAAGCTATTTTAAAATTAGTATGTGCATCGACTTTTGCGAAAATATGCAGGACTATTTCGCCTGCTTTTCTCTTTTCCCACTCTGTTTCTTTCAGATTCTATATTCACGCCAATTTACCATCAAATATATATATATTTAACTTTAACATTTTTAATTCATCGAGTTGCCTTTTTTAATTCATAACGATAATTAGTGTTTTTTATAAGTAATGATTGTCTACTTAACATAAAACCGACCACCTCTGTCTCGAGTAGCCCTGCAAGCATAGTATGGTTCCCAAAGTCCTATCTTCCAAGACATACATGCCCAACATTAAAAACCTGAAAGGCCAGCACAAGCAAATAAAAAAAAAAAAACGTAATAGTCTCAATCGAAAACTTTTTTTTTTTGTTTTAAAGTTTCAGATCTACACTTATTAGTACCTATTTCCATGCGTTTACACCATAGGCAGCGAAATGCCACTAGCAACCATTGCCCCATAAAAGTAACACCGTCCAGACGGGAGATAAAAGAGTCATGCGTGAATGTTTAGGGATTGGCACTTCAGTGTATATCCACNGGGAGATAAAGAGTCATGCGTGAATGTTTAGGGATTGGCACTTCAGTGTATATCCACACTGAGAAAGTACGCGAACGATAAAGTTTATTTATCTTATCCCATTCTTTCAAGCTAGCTTTCCCCATGTTTGTTTAACTACAAGCGAAATGCGTGGTACTTAATTTATCCCCTATACAAGTTAATATATATATATGTATCTATTTTTGAGTTTGTCGTGTTTTATGAAGGGGAAAATATGCAATTTATTTTAAGGACACTATAACGTAACCTTGTAACTGACGTCTTTTCCCAAACTTTTTATTTCAACTGTGAGTCTTTCTCTCCCTCTCTCTTTCTCTGGGCGCAAGAAGCAGTAGGGAGCTGGCATCCAGGGCATCGAAGGCCAGTTCCTCGGCTATGTAATATCTATCCAGCATAACATGACCATGCGAACATCCATGCATGCACACTCACACCTTTTATAGCGCGGCTGCTACAGTTTCCATCATTTATAGCTTGGGTGCGCCGATGGAAAAACAAATTTTTGATGTCACATTGCTTGCTCGTGACATCTCAGGTTCCAAGGATATGCAAGGAGATTATAGTTGCCCAGCTTCATAGTTTATCTAATGCGAGATCGTCTTCCCTTTCCTGTCCTTCGTGGTTAACATTATGGTTAGCTACTTTAAGCTATATTGCTCACTCACGTGTGGCTGTTAGTCACGTGCCACTTCGGACTCAGCAGGTATATAAGGTGGGCAGAGTCACCCAACGTCGCAGTTCTTCGTCTGATGCGGCAGGTGACAGATCGTTTTCTCTCTTCTGACCTTAACTCTCAATTCGGTAAGTTATTTTACACAACAATGCTCGCTCGCGATTGGCTGTTGGTCGTGTGACAATCGGGTTGAGCAGTTATATAAGACGGGCAGATTCGCGTTTTGTCTCAGTTCTTCGTCTGATGCGACAGGTGACAGATCGTCCTCTCTCCCCCAAGCTTCTTAGCGATAGTTTTGGTAAGCGCTCATCCAACACAGTATGCATGTTATAATGGTTCGTGCTCGTAATTACGCGTACATATTTTCGCACCAAAGTAAAAACCTGCTAAAATTTCAAATTTCTCTACCCGAGGCAGCCAACCATTACAGCATATATTCCGTGATATGAAATTGAGCGTTTGTAGTTTTAATTAAATTTACTGCAACGTATATTTAGTTTTTTTTTATCCTGGACCATTTATATAGCTTACTATGCCACATGTGCGAAGATAATTTATTGCGTAGCTCTTAAATTTTTTTTACATATATACTTTTTTCCCTATTGAGATCAAGATGAAGCGTCATTTTAATGGTGTGCCTACGACCGGCGTCCCAACTTCGTCTTCAGCTGTACGATCGCTGGTTCCAGCTGGACTGCCTACGTCATCGACGATGCCATTCGCTCGAACATCGACTGGATCTGCAAATGCGATACATCGACACCCATGTCGCTTCTACAGTAAAACCTTCGTGTTTAACCACGATGCTCAAAGGCGCGATAAGTATGGCTGCGCGAAGAATGCAGATCGAATGACATATAAGTGTGGAAATTGCGACATGACATTTGCTAGATGCTATAAACTGCAGAGTCACGTAATTATAAAACAAAAAAAAATTGTAATTGGATAGTAAATACAGATATTCGATTTGACATACCCTTTTGGCTACTAGGAACATATGTTTATGCTTCAGGGGTAATATGACGTGTTTGGATGTTTCCTAAATACGTCAGAGTGAAAGAAGGTGTGTTGGTAATGTTAAGGTTAATTATACTCAGGTAAGTAACAAAACGAGTTTTCAAACGTACAAGCTGCACAATCCCATTTAAAATACATTGTGCCAGATTCGGCATTTATACACTACTCCTATACTTTATTAAAATGTACAAAAAAAGGTAAACATTATTTAAATATCGGTCTAAATGACGCCTTAGAAGAATTCCGTACTGTTAACAAAAACAAACTAGTGGGGATTTATTATTGATTATCAAAAGTAATGCAAAATCTACACTGTTAATTCGTTAAACCTCTGAGCAGACTTTATATTAGGATACAGACTGCTTGCAATAAATCAAAAAATACTAACTATGCGTTTATTGTGTAAAATAGATTCCAAGCTAAACGATACAGCCTCCAATAAATATTGATAAACCTGTCCGATTACAGAAAAACAGTTTATATCACGAGAGAACAAAATTATTATCCTAGTATTATGGCAATGACATAAGCATTTATTAGTCACGATAACATATCCTGTGTGTTGCTATCTCCGTGAATGACTAAATTTAATAAAGTCAAAAATTCTAAACTGTTAAATTCCAGTATCTGGAATAGAAACCGGGTTTCCTTTGCTTGGTACTTCGATAACTTAAAATTATTTTGACATATAATTGCTGAATATGGCTGCTAATATTCATGAATGGTATTTTGAGAAATAGAAAGTTATATATTTCCTGTGAAAACATCCTTTTTGGGTGTCTTTATCTGCGTAAATTTTGTAATCCATTGCGCTATCACTTGTACAGATATTTGTTATTCTGCCTGCCATACTTCGAACAAGGACACTGTAGTACGCGGGTTAATTACAGTTTAACATAAAATGTACACATATTGTGCAATTTATAGAAGAGCGTAATGTCATATTCGAGATTTTTGTATAGAAATTACCGGCTGTCCCAAATATATATTTACACTCTTTGAACGTGAATAACAGAGATACTATTGAAGACAATGTGATGGAACTGNGGCTGTCCCAAATATATATTTACACTCTTTGAACGTGAATAACAGAGATACTATTGAAGACAATGTGATGGAACTGTTTGAATTTGACGCTATAAGAAGAACTTTTGGTGTGTGCGAATGATAACATTTACAAATGTTCAAAATGTATCCGTTATCAACAGCAAGACATCGTCTGAAACGCTGTAGCACAGAACGATAAACAGCAGCTACGGTTTCCATAGGAGTGGATTCGCAGGCGATCACCGTCGCGTCTCCCGTGGAATTCAGATTTCGTGTCTTTGTAGCGTACACGGTGTCCTTCACGGTTCGCCACAGATATCATAACGACCTTAAATCTGGAGATCTGAGTCCGTACTCAGCGCACCCTCGTCGGCCTATCCACCTATCAAACAATGTTTCATCCAGGAGAGACCGTAAGTCTCGACGGTAATGTGGCGATGAACCGTCCTCCTGGTAAAGCAATTGTCATCTGCGTAGAGTTGGTGAACATCTGGCAGGAATTTTTACTGAAACGTGGTGCGTTAACTTTCGCCTGTTACCGTTCCGTCAAAATAACAATGGCCCTACAAGTCTCCCGGCAGACATGCCGCACCGCACTCCACTCTTAGCATAGGAGGATTAACCGCTTGCTCTACCACAATAAGGGAATTTTCTTCGACTCAGTACACACAGTTGTGGCGGTTGGCAGTTCCATGCAATTTTAAGGTTGCCTCATCAGACCGAACAACCACGTCAGTGAAATGTTGGTTTTCGTTGCACATGCTCAAAATCCACTCACAAAATTCGACACGCCTATCTTGGTCGTGTTCATTCATAGTGTGAAGTAATGTGGGGATGCAGTTTCTCCACTTTACTTGATTTAAAATTGTGATGGACTCTTCATTTACTGACTCTTGACTCACGCGCAGCTGCCGCACGGACTTGGACTTCTCAGGGGAACGTGTGCATGTGTGCAACACAGCCCCCACACTTCCTTCGTACGTTGTCGTTCTCTTCCTGCGCGCCGTCCTTTCTTCACATCACACACAGATCCGACACTCTCAAACTTGTCGCGTAATCGTGTCATTGTTCAACATGAAGGTAAAACAGTATCGAATTCTACCCTCCGTCATCTCTGCACATCAATTATTTTCTCACATTTCCAATAACACTTAAAAATTTGCTTACGTTGCTCGAAAGAAAACCTTGTCACCGCCGCCATTTCCTCTACAATTTTAGTGCTGCCGCTCGTGGCTAAAAACTGAACTAGCAACAGCAGAATGGCTACACGCTCTTGNAAACTGAACTAGCAACAGCAGAATGGCTACACGCTCTTGCACACACCCAATGTTGTCCTTATAGCTTCAAATGCATACAGTCCCATCAGCTTGTCTTTAGGAGTTTCTTTGTTATTAATATACAAAGAGTGTTAATATTAATTTAGGACAACCGGTGTGTTTTTTTCTTTTTCAATAGTTTAAAGATGGAGTAAAATTCACATACGTGATACTGAAATACTGCGTGCATCTAAGAAAAATTTATTAAACGACGTGCGCAGAATATTTACATGCATCTTAGCAGTGTTGTTTCAATCCCACGAAAGGAGATTTTTAATTAAATAAAATGCTACATTTGAAATCTTGTAGGATTAATGGCCGTAAAGACAGGCATAAAAATAATCCAGAATTATAAAAATTATAAGGAACAGTATAAAATACAAAAATGCCAGAAACAATATTCAGTCAAATAGCGAGTACGCAACTCCGAAAGTAAGATTTGTATAAAGAGAAATTACATATCGTTCCATGTGGGNATTCAGTCAAATAGCGAGTACGCAACTCCGAAAGTAAGATTTGTATAAAGAGAAATTACATATCGTTCCATGTGGGAACTGTTACTTTGTAAAAGTGTTTATATTGACTAAGAGCGCGTTAAAAAATTGAATTTGTCTATATATTTTTACACAGGTAACTTTATATGAGGAACATTTTTAACTCTACGGAATATTTGAAAGACTTCGAAAGATAATGATTACAAAGCTCTAGAAATAGCTACATATGACATTCTACAGTTTTATGTTGAAATAAGCATGTAATCTGTTCAACTAGACGATTAATGTAAAGAGACTTAGAGTTGCGTGGAAATTAAAGAAGTTGTTTAAAATAAAGTACTTTGTTAATTTTATATCAAATTGTAGTTCTAAGTTTAAGGGTTTTCTACTTGAAAACTTAAGCTAATTATCACGAAAAAGTTCACAGCAACCACTTTGCAGCAAACAGAAGTCCAACACCTGCAGGTTACTTGGCGGAATTACGTTTTATTTCACGTGTTTAATTTAAAATCATTGTTATAAATCACTAACTGTAAATTCGCAAATAATAATCCAGTGACAGATAGTATCAAAACGCTACTTTTTACGGACTTGTTGTGGCGTAAGGAATATTATAAGTGCACTCACCTTTGACTGCAGCATATGACGTTTCGCGCTCAAACCCAGCCGAGGTAGATGCATTTCAGAATTAGTTTTTTCGGGTTCCTTTTTTTAAACGATCTTTCACTGTGTATTATTGTTAAAATACTTTTATATACAGCATAGGGAATATTCCCTTCTTATAATGAAATTTTAACACACTTTCTTCATTTGTCTGTCCTTTCCTTATAGTGAATACTCACTTGCTTTTCGTGTAAATATACCGCAAAACTGAAAGGCAATTTTCCTTTACATGTAAATTCTAGTTACATTTCTTTTATATAAGAGAATTTTAACCTATATCTTCATTGTAATATAATGTAATTTCACCATAAATGNGCACACACCCAATGTTGTCCTTATAGCTTCAAATGCATACAGTCCCATCAGCTTGTCTTTAGGAGTTTCTTTGTTGTTAATATACAAATAGTGTTAATATTAATTTAGGACAACCGGTGTGTTTTTTTCTTTGTCAATAGTTTAAAGATGGAGTAAAATTCACATACGTGATACTGAAATACTGCGTGCATCTAAGAAAAATTTATTAAACGACGTGCGCAGAATATTTACATGCATCTTAGCAGTGTTGTTTCAATCCCACGAAAGGAGATTTTTAATTAAATAAAATGCTACATTTGAAATCTTGTAGGATTAATGGCCGTAAAGACAGGCATAAAAATAATCCAGAATTATAAAAATTATAAGGAACAGTATAAAATACAAAAATGCCAGAAACAATATTCAGTCAAATAGCGAGTACGCAACTCCGAAAGTAAGATTTGTATAAAGAGAAATTACATATCGTTCCATGTGGGCACCGTTACTTTGTAAAAGTGTTTATATTGACTAAGAGCGCGTTAAAAAATTGTATTTGTCTATATATTTTTACACAGGTAACTTTATATGAGGAACATTTTTAACTCTACGTAATATTTGAAAGACTTCGAAAGATAATGATTACAAGGCTCTAGAAACAGCTACATATGGCATTCTACCGTTTTATGTTGAAATAAGCATGTTATCTGTTCAACTAGACGATTAATGTAAAGAGACTTAGAGTTGCGTGGAAATTAAAGAAGTTGTTTAAAATTAAGTACTTTGTTAATTTTATATTAAATTGTAGTTCTAAATTTAAGGGTTTTCTACTTGAAAACTTAAGCTAATTATCACGAAAAAGTTCACAGCAACCACTTCGCAGTAAACAGAAGTCCAACACCTGCAGGTTACTTGGCGGAATTACGTTTTATTTCACGTGTTTAATTTAAAATCACTGTTATAAATCACTAACTGTAAATTCGCAAATAATAATCCAGTGACAGATAGTATCAAAACGCTACTTTTTACGGACTTGTTGTGGCGTAAGGAATATTATAAGTGCACTCACCTTTCACTGCAGCATATGACGTTTCGCGCTCAAACCCAGCCGAGGTAGATGCATTTCAGAATTATTTTTTTCGGGTTCCTTTTTTTAAACGATCTTTCACTGTGTATTATTGTTAAAATACTTTTATATACAGCATAGGGAATATTCCCTTCTTATAATGAAATTTTAACACACTTTCTTCATTTGTCTGTCCTTTCCTTATAGTGAATACTCACTTGCTTTTTGTGTAAATATACCGCAAAACTGAAAGGCAATTCTCCTTTACATGTAAATGCTAGTTACATTTCTTTTATATAAGAGAATTTTAACCTATATCTTCATTGTAATATAATGTAATTTCACCATAAATGNCTAGTTACATTTCTTTTATATAAGAGAATTTTAACCTATATCTTCATTGTAATATAATGTAATTTCACCATAAATGCTTTTAAATTTTAATATTATGAAGTATAATTTTCTGCTTTGTTAATAGCCGATTTAAAAGGCCATCATTGGCTCCATGTATAACAAAACCTATGCGTTACTAATCTCCGTAGTCAACGAGTAAAGTTTCGTTAGTAACAAGAAACTATCTTTTATTTCCGTCGTTACAACCGATGTTTTCTGTATAATTCGACTGCTCTCACATCTTACACAACACAAGCTCGCGCGCAGGGATGCTGTATACGAGGGACAGGAAGTGAACCACGGCGTAGTATCGGAAGGGGAGGTAATGAAGTGGATACTAACTTCCCTTGTTGTATCCCTTGCGACCTTGCCAGGCGGCAAGAAACCACGGAGCACAATCGCGCGTGACGGCGAGGACAACGCGCCAAAGAAATGGCTTTGGGCATCTTACAACGCTTGACCGCAGTTTCTTCACACTTTATGAATCAAACCTTTGAAGAATCACCCCGCGTGTGACGTGTTTGGATGTTTCCTAAATACGCCCGAGTGAAAGAAGGTGTGTTGGTAATGTTAAGGTTCATTCTACTCAGGTTAGGAACAAAACGAGTTTTCCTATGAGCGAGTTTAGCGCAGGGGCATTTTCCGCCGGTAGATGCACAGTGTTTCAAACATGTTACTTGTAATTAAAAACTTAAGCTACGTGATTAATAAAAAAGAAAGATTTTATTTAGTTACGAAGTTATTTTATATTTGATTTATGATTATTACAATTATTTTGTTTTCTAACGTATAGAACAAAGAAAATCCTGTACACATGTGACACTAGCGCTTACATAGTGGCGAAATTTTTGGTTGCCAAACTTTTAACATTGATGTACCCAACCTGAGTGGAAGAAACCTTAGTAATGCCTGGAAAGAAATGGTTTCTTATGCAAAATATGACTACACTAAGTGCGCACTATTGCTGTCCGATGGCCTTCTGGTGTAATTTACGAAACTTTGTTTGCATGGGGCGGAGGAATATTCTGGAAGTGTAACTTAAGCAGGGCTTCAGAAAAGTTGGAAGTAAACTGTGATTGGACCGGAAAGTTTGGGTCTTGCCGATTTTATAGAACAGCGGCTTTCCCGGGGNAAAGTTGGAAGTAAACTGTGATTGGACCGGAAAGTTTGGGTCTTGCCGATTTTATAGAACAGCGGCTTTCCCGGGGGAAAAACGTCGTTCGGAGCCAATCCACCTCATAACGCAACAAAACGCCACTCTTCCTTGTTGGGAAGTCAGTTTTGTCTAATAATCCCAAGCCAACTCGGAAATGACCGTCAGGCTGATTTTAAACTTCTACTTGACTTAAAATACAAGCTGACCAAACGTGAACGAAAAGTAAAAGGAACGTTGTGCGGGCCGCCATTTTTAATGCAGAAAGTAAAACACTGCAATTTGATATTTCTCGAGTAAAAATATTAGGATAAAGGTTCGCGTTACTAGTATTCTTGTTAAATAAGCCTCAGTAATAATATGTTCCCTGTAGGAATTATACGCACAGAAGCAAGTCTTAAGCCGTACCTAATGCGACTTTCAAATTCAATACAATTTAGCCACCGTAATGATCAGTAAAATTCAAATGATTTCCAGTATGGCCATTTGACTCGTTCGGAGTTGTTGTATTTGTGCATCTTTAAATGATATCANAAAATTCAAATGATTTCCAGTATGGCCATTTGACTCGTTCGGAGTTGTTGTATTTGTGCATCTTTAAATGATATCAGATCCTTTAATTAGGCATAATAAATGCAGCCTAGGTTACCTCACTGGATGTGTTGGGAAGCTAATATAGCTTTCCCAAGCAGTTTCTTTATAAACAAATATGAATTTTCTTTCCTGGTTTCCTTTTCGTGAGGAGTGAGCTGGTTGGCTGGTTCCACAATTTATTTCATAATGCTGTACCCTTCTAAAGTTATTTATGTCTTACAGTATATACAGGCTAGAGTTGAACTCAAACGTATTTTTGAGAGGGTCTTTATTCCTCTGTGCTCGAAACTGTAATAACAAACATGATTCGGCGACATAAAACCTAATTCCATCAATCATAGTTCATAGTTCATAGTTCATAGTTCATAGTTCGTAGATTGTCGTCGTACACTGTAACAGCATTCCACATGCATTCAGAGAACACACGCTCAAATGTACTTTAACTACTCGCACATAAGCACATAAGACTTGAGATATTTTCTTTTAAATAACAATATTGCGATTAAGTTTCTTCTGCTGGGGATCCTTATTTCTCTGCTAATGATTAATTACTTAATCGTATAAATATATCATATACATACATGCCAATAAAGTGAAAAAGAAAATTACGGAATAAATTTTTCGTTTCAGTATTACTGATTTCCTTAATTTTATTAGCGTGTGTCTGTTCAAATAGTATAGAAAAAAAACTGTAAACTAAACCAGAGAAACGATTTTATATTTCTCGATTAACAAAATCGTGTTTGTTGCTACATATATAGCTATGTTACATGAACCACACGCAGTGTTACGGCTGAAATGTGGAAATTCCTATATACATCGCACACCTCTGTGGGAATGTTAATTGTTTTGAGTCACTGTTTCGCCATTTGCCTTTCACTGTTGAAGGTGTTACTAACAATGAATAATCGCAGATTCCGGACGCTAATCTGCGAATTGGGGCGAGCGGCCATAGCGAAACTCATTTGTCATGGCACATGTGGGGTGGAAGGGAAGTCTGAAAAAAAAAAAACGCAATCGGATACAGGAAGTGCCGTTTGAATGCGAGGGCCTCATGATATCGGCCAACCGCCTGAATGTGGTTCCTTAACGGTATTACTACAAATGTTATTTGCTTTGGCGCGTATGCAAAATTAAAATTATATCCGAATCGCGGTTTATTCACACTTTTTGAATCAAACCTTTGAAAAATAACCATATGTTTGAAGTGTTTGGTTATTTACTAAATATGCCATGTAAAAACAAGCGTTTTATACTTGTGTTAACATTGAAGTACCTTATTTTGTGTTCCATTCAAAGCAAATATAAATTTTATTTATATATTATAATAATATTTATAGTTAATATAAAACTTAAAAAGTGATAAAATATACGTGTTGGTAATGCCTGGTAAGAAATATTTCTTATGCAAAATATTATTTCACTGGGTGGGCAAGAATGCGGTGAGTTGTCCCTTTTGTGTTATTTTCTAGGCTTAGTTAAAATTTGTTTGCATGAGTCGAAGGAATATCGTGGAAGTAGAACTTTTGCAGGACTTTAGAAAAGTTGGAAGTAACCGTGAATGGACTATACACATATCTGCGACAATAGGGAATATAATTATCATCGGGAGGTTCCCCTCAATGACTACTAGAACGGATCAAAAACTGTACCGGGTAGATTTTTTTTTATGAAATGAAGCCTATCAATACATCACCAAAAAGACAATGAAAAATTTAAGGTACGCATTTAAACTACTTTGGGCAAGAAACCAAAACTTTTATTAATCATTTTTTAAACAAATATTTGCGTATGTGTCATATGATAAAATGATTATTTGCACTTGCAAATATTATAACAAAATTAGTTTGGAGAAAATATTAAGTATGTGCTCCTTTTTAAAAGGAAACAAATCTATCTTCATGATATCTTAGTGAAGAAAAGTAATAAAAATACATTTCACAGGGCAAACGTTCACTTTTTTAGAAATAGTTCGACACAACACGGTTGGATATAGACAGTTACAAAATTGGTTTCGCGTTTAGAAGTTAACGCCTTAACTACTGTATCACTTTCTACAAATCAACACACATTTTTGAAGTCAGCTTTTTCCTTGTGATTAGATACTTTTTACACTATTTAAGAGAGACGAATGCCAAGATTGTCCATACAATTCGACGTAACGTTAAAAATTGCGAAAAGTATAACCTTAGGAATGTGTGAAGATAAATATAAAACCTATATAATTTCGATATCCCTAGAAAAATCAATTTTCTTAAATTTATAAAAAAAACAACACATTTTTTTTTCAAAACATTTGCCATATTGTGCTGTTCAACAAATTAATCGTCGTCATTCATTAGAACATTTTTTTTTAAACAACTACAAAATTAAACGAGGAACTAGGATGAGCTGTACATTGCCGTATTTACATATAAATAAAATTTTGAACGAAAACATACGTAAGTGAGAGGTTTTGACCGTGCAAAAGGGGTCACCGTAGCGATGTAATATAGAAGTTTCGCAAAACTCATGCTCTACCCTGGCAGCAAACCGCGGACATCTGCTGCGATATTGAAGAGAGCCCAGGGTGTTGAAGGGGCCGAGAGAGGAAAAAGAGAGGAGAAAGATAGGAGTACGAGGGCTAAAAGCCCTCCATCTGTTACAGTTCTCCAGAGCGCTGAGACCAGAGGATGATAAGTAGNTACTTCCATCTTTTCTGAAGCTCTGCTATGTTCTACTTCCAGAATATTCCTCCGCCTCATGAAAACAAAGCTGGAACGACTTTGGAAACTTTCACCAGATGGCCAACGCACCACATTCGTGAGCACTCAGTGTTAATATATTCTGCATAAGAACTATTTCTTACTAGGCATTGCCAACACACTTTTTTCTCATTGTTTTATGCATATTATTTATCAATGAAATATTGTAATTCATAGAAAAAATATAAGCAGGAATTCAATGTAATAAAAAATAAAGTAGTTTTATTTTAACAGAAATATAAAACNTACTTCCATCTTTTCTGAAGCTCTGCTATGTTCTACTTCCAGAATATTCCTCCGCCTCATGAAAACAAAGCTGGACCGACTTTGGAAACTTTCACCAGATGGCCAACGTACCGCATTCGTGAGCACTCAGTGTTAATATATTCTGCATAAGAACTATTTCTTACTAGGCATTGCCAACACACTTTTTTCTCATTGTTTTATGCATATTATTTATCAATGAAATATTGTGATTCATAGAAAAAATATAAGCAGGAATTCAATGTAATAAAAAATAAAGTAGTTTTATTTTAACAGAAATATAAAACGCTTGTGATATATGGCATATATATGAAACATTTAAGCTCATCATACATTGGGTGATTTTTCAAAGGTTTGATTAAAAAAGCGTGAAGAAATTACGAATAGACTATACAACTTTTCTCATCAAGAGATTATTAAGGGAACTGTGTGACCCTGAAAAATCTTCATTTTAATTTCGTTGGTCATTACCGTGGTTTGCCTACCTGGTATGCAACACGCGTTCTGTTTGGAATGTTCAACGTGAGTTATCTCACAAACGGTTCACCTGAAAGTGTTCCGATAAGACGACCTTTTTTTAAATTTAGACGTGCTGATTCACAGGTTAACCTTAAGAATTGTTTATAACGTAGAGTTATAAAGTTTGATGCCAACAACCATTTCCAAAAGGAAAGGGGATGATATTACTGACCGCGTTTTTAGAGGTGTGATATATTCTGAATACAAAACACCNCCATTTCCAAAAGGAAAGGGGATGATATTACTGACCGCGTTTTTAGAGGTGTGATATATTCTGAATACAAAACACCATTCATTTATTTGTTGCTTATTCACGAGTGGTTTCTGATATTTTCAACTAAACGAATTGTAACATCAGTTTTCGGGGGCGCATAGCTCCCTTAATAATCACTTTAGAGGATAAGTTGTACATATATATTCGTCTTATATTTTCGCAAGGAATTGCCTGCCGACGTTTGTCCCCATTTTTTAGAAACACAGCCTGTCTCATGAACGAGTGCACTTTTTTTGGCAGTTATTAAATCCGTCATGCATACAGGGATGTCTCCCCCCGCCACAAATTATGTTTAAACCATCACACTCAGCTGACTGCCAACCTGCCCCGTGCGTCAACACAAAATTCATTTCCATGGAAATAAATGCAGCCAAGGCTACTTTAAGAGCTGTAAAAAAANTGCCCCGTGCGTCAACACAAAATTCATTTCCATGGAAATAAATGCAGCCAAGGCTACTTTAAGAGCTGTAAAAAAAGTGCGCTCTTTCCCGTGACAGGCTATCTAGATTTACACAATCTCTCAATTTATAAACGTGCTGTTCTACANTGCCCCGTGCGTCAACACAAAATTCATTTCCATGGAAATAAATGCAGCCAAGGCTACTTTAAGAGCTGTAAAAAAGTGCGCTCTTTCCCGTGACAGGCTATCTAGATTTACACAATCTCTCAATTTATAAACGTGCTGTTCTACANAAAAAAGTGCGCTCTTTCCCGTGACAGGCTATCTAGATTTACACAATCTCTCAATTTATAAACGTGCTGTTCTACATCATGGCGTTATGCAGTATTCACGCGAAGCAACATGCACAGTGAAAGCCGAGTTGGGAGGTTTTGGTGGCGGTAACACTTATGCCTTCAAAGGTGAAATGAGGCGGGGATGGAGCAGCGGCCAACGTTAACGTCTGCCACGTTTCCGAAATTCATAAATTCGAGTGACCCCGCCGGGAATCGAACCCTGTTCGGTTTGGTTGGAGGCGACTAGTCTTTCTACCACGACACCGTGGCCCCGCACATAAAAAAAAGGGGTATGCGAAACCTGCTCACGACCGATCGTCAGGAAGAAAAGTATCCATCNGTGACCCCGCCGGGAATCGAACCCTGTTCGGTTTGGTTGGAGGCGACTAGTCTTTCTACCACGACACCGTGGCCCCGCACATAAAAAAAAGGGGTATGCGAAACCTGCTCACGACCGATCGTCAGGAAGAAAAGTATCCATCATACACTGAAGAGCCAAAAAAACTGGCATAGGCGTGCGTATGCAAATAACAGAGGTATGGAACCAATCAGAGTAACGCGGTGCGGTCGGCAGCTAGATCGGTTACTGCTGCTACAATGGCAGGTTACCAAGATTTAAGTGAGTTTGAACGTGGTGTTATAGTCGGCGCACGAGAGATGGGACATAGCATCTCCGAGGTAGCGATAATATTTGGATGTTCGCGTACGACCATTTCACGAGTGTACCGTGAAAATCGGGAATCCGGTAAAACATCACATCTTCGACATCTCTGTGGCCGGAAAAAGATCGTGAACGAACGGGACAAACGACGACTTACGAGAATCATTAAACGTAACAGACGTGCAACCCTTTCTCATATTGGCACAGATTGGATTTGTGGACTTCCCTGCACGATTAATGGTGTGAATTGCCTCCTGTATACCTTCAGACATTAGTCGAGTCCATGCCACGTCGTCTTGCGGCACTTCTGCGTACTCGGGGGGTCCTACACGATATTAGTTAGGTGTACCAGTTTTTTGGCTCTTCAGAGTATCTCAATTTACAGCCTGGCCGCTGGTCGTGCTTGTGGAATTTCGAGATGCCAGAAAAATTAGTTATTTACTAAGAAGCTGCGTTCGCAGAATAGGATAGCTAGAAATGGTAGTAGGTGTAGAAATCAAAATATTCCAATTCCGTAAAAAACTTGTTCACGCGCTGTTAATATGTGTGGGCGTTATATGGACAATCTTTTCTTGTAGAGATCAAGATGAAATTCGAGACTTGCCATCAGCAAGTTAGAACAATATAGCAAGTTCGATATTTATTCCCATGCGTGGACCAGTGTTTTCTAATCATATTGTTGTGGTGACTTCCCTGTGATATACGCGCACCTAACAGCACAAATCGATGTTACCTAGTGTTTCATTATATCTTTGAGCACTGCCAGTTTAATAATGTACATTTCGAGTGAGAATTTCATCTGTAAGGTGAAACGTACTTGGAAAGTGAGAAAAAAAATTTGACAACGAGAAACTAACAAATCGAATTGATTCGTTGGTTGATAAATTAATCATAATTAAATCTTTTATTTAAAACACAAAATGTTTTTATTTATTCCTTAACTACGGCTAAATCACGTATCACTTTTGTTATAGCTTAGTTCCATTTATTTAAAAATTGTTTCCTAATACATTTGCACAAATATTTTTACTATATGGATACACATTACTAAGGAAACTTATTTGCTCAAACATGTCACGAAATACGAACTTGAAAATAATAATGCAATGGTCATCAGGAAATTGTTTCATAATGATGTAGCGTCCTTAGTTGCTCATGCACTAGCCATCATCGCATATATCAGGGATATCGACAAGTTACGGAAAAAGAACAAAAAACAGTGTTACAAGCGGCGCCTCTGTCTTTGTGCCTATCACCTTTCCCCTCCGGGCGCGCGTTGTTATCGGCGGTAGCTGGAGAACAGAAGGCAATAGTTCCAAGCAGACAAATCCACGGTAAGGTTACTTATACTACAGGTTAGGAAGATTAATGTTAAAAGTTTAGCAGAGGGAAATTTTTCGCCACTAGGTATGCGACAGTATCCGCAAGGAACCAGATTTTCTCTATTTTCTACGTTAAAAATCAGGATAATTGCAGAAATCATAAATCAAATATAAAATAACTTCATTACTAAGTAAAATATTTCTCTTTTATGATTCAAGTAGCTAAAAATTTTAATTGAAAGTTACCTTTTGGAACAGTACGCAACGCAACTAGCGGCGGATATTTTTCCTATGTCAAACTTTGTCATGAGAAATCACGTATTGTTCCGAACCTGTAGTAAAAATAACCTTACCCGTGGTAAGGCGCTANCAGTATCCGCAAGGAACCAGATTTTCTCTATTTTCTACGTTAAAAATCAGGATAATTGCAGAAATCATAAATCAAATATAAAATAACTTCATTACTAAGTAAAATATTTCTCTTTTAGGATTCAAGTAGCTAGAAATTTTAATTGAAAGTTACCTTTTGGAACAGTACGCAACTAGCGGCGGATATTTTTCCTATGTCAAACTTTGCCATGAGAAATCACGTTTTGTTCCGAACCTGTAGTAAAAATAACCTTACCCGTGGTAAGGCGCTACATAGCACGATAGGCATATCAGAACTGATGCCGTTCCCGAAATGGGAAGATTGAATGTCTTGGGTAGTCGGGTGAATTTTCTGATATTACCCCCTCCCTCTCAGCGGGATTAGGGGAGCGAAGAACCTCCTGGCCCGGGTCGGTTCTGCTATACAAGCCACTGCCCGCCGCCGGGTCGGGAGTACATCAACTACACTGATTAACACTAGTTTTGACCAGGGCTGGTAACGGTCCTGGCATATAGAGTGCCAGAAAAGTGTACTAACTACATAAAACTTTTTTCTCAAACGCCACACGATTAAATAACCGGAGATCAAGAGCTAGGCCGGACCCCGACTTGCATCACCGTAAGGGCTGATGATGAACAAGCTGGGTTGTCGACGAGCAGCGACTCGGGTTGTGCGGACTCACTGACGCACTACACGCGAGTTTAACCAGACACTTGCAAGCAACACTACAACATGTTCTACAGACATCACGACACTACAACAAGATAGTCGAGAGAATGGTGAGGAGCTTCACTCCCTCGCCGATAACACCTACACGTAAATTCACAAAGGCAACAACAGTGCTTAACAGCTATAAATACGGGCCCGGAGCCCAGCTAAAACATATTCACAGCAGCCCACCGCCAGCTCAATGATTTGACCCAAGTCTGTCGGGCTGCAGTTTTGTTGCAAACCCACTTAACGAGTTATGGGAACTTCGGTTCTTGGTCTCGTGACATCACGGTCTTCCAGAGGGGGGGAGGATATGA
>NQII01004353.1:151571-179878 GCA_002778355.1 Clitarchus hookeri
GCAGGTGGCGCGGCGTTCGGTACCGCCACACCAGGATGCGCAGGTAGTCAGGAGAATCACAACATAAAGGAGTCAGTCATATCTCCGCGCCGAGAAAGTGATTCGGTCTGCCGACGCCGGGGTTCGGACCCGGCAGTATTAGTTAAACAGTTACCAGAGTTATGTCGGACGAGTAGTTTCACCATGCCGAGATGCGAGTCAGTCAGTCACCAGTCACCAGTTAGTCAGTTACAATTACGCACCGAGATGGCGGAGTCGATTGGTGACCTTCAACAAGAAGCGCCATGTCGAGCGAGTGGGAGTAGTCCAGTGCAACCCCACGCCGAGAGCCGGGGTGGGGGGCCCACCAAGGGTCACCTCGCCGGGACATGGTAGGGAGGTAACGAGTCAGTACAACCCTATGCCGCGAATGGGAGCGAGTGGTGAGCTTCAACGAGAAGTGCCATGTCGAGAGGAAGCCAGCTGAGTGCAACAAGCCAACCACAGCCAGTCAGAGGGCCATACAACTCACCAGATCTCATATACTGCCGGAACCACTACCCCGCAACAAGTACAGATAAGTAACAAATTCGTCACTCAGGAACGTGTCCTGTCACCTAATGCCCCCACAGCGTCGGAAACATAGCCAGAACGTTGTAATCAGCCCTTCAGGCCAAGAACTCGCAGTGCGTTTAAGTATGAGTAAATTCTCGGCACGAGGTGCCGGAAAAGTATGTATAAACTCCTGGAAAAGTTCCGGGAATGTATGAATAAATTCTCCGTCAAATAAACCCGTTTAAAACCCAAAACGTGATGAAGTGCTTGTTTGATACACCCTCAACCTTCAATGCACCTTATAGTCTGTGCCATCGAACATTAACTGAGGACCCTAGGACCTACAGGTGGGGAATAGCGTCAAGCCAAATATCAATTTAAAGACACACAACGTCTTTCAAAATTTTAAAAGGAAACATTTAAGTATATCATTATAGGATTTTGTGCTTCCTTTGAAATTAGTAATTTGTTTATCCTATAGCTCTGTAAAATAATAGCTGAAAATTATTTAAAGCTTATTCAAAATTAAATGGACTTTAAAGAAATATGAAATCAACGCAATAGTCTTATAACCACTTTTAAATAACATAAGTTGTAAGAAAATTTTCAAACAATACAGTAAAACCAATTAAGATAACCAACGTCTTTGTTATTGATGATGAAATAAATGCCTCAGATTTTTGTTGATAATAATATGACAGTAGAGAATATTATTATTCACCAAAATATTTTTTTTTACAGGCACATAGCCTTTACAACAACTGTTAGGTTGTGATGACATTTCAAGAAACCTTCAAGGATCATTATATCGCTTTCAGGTTGAACATCTCATTTGTGGGATAAACTATTCAGAAACGGCTTAAAGTGGAGCATCTTCGTGCCTAACTCAAGAAAATCCAGATGGAATGCGTTAACCTGTAACAGTGAAGCACAATGAGTTTTGAAACTTAATATGTCTCTTTAGCTTGCAGTACCACAAAAAAAAAAAACGTTGTCGACGTTGTTATGAATGTAGAAACTGCTGTGGAATTAGTCGAGATTTTTCACCATGACTATCAACAGAGAGATTTGGCACGTTACTTTGGGCTAGCTTACGGAAAACTACATTATTGACCAGGTAATATTTGTTTCGTTTGTCCTAAATGTGTTTGTTTATAAAATAATACAAAAATGATGATTGCGTGCACCATCCAGACATATAATTTTTGTTTTCATATTAGTGAGAAACGTATCTAGCGACATGTGCAACGAAGACGTGCCATTTACACACTATCGTATTAAATTAATTTTACGGAATGCAATTTTTTCTAGTTGAAATTTTGTTTAGCCAACAGAATGTACAGGAATAGGAACTGCAGGTACTGTGTATTTGTCTGTATACGGGGGAATCATTCACCTCTGCCCCAGACAAACACTTTTCCTATGAAGGCAGCACTGGTTCACCGCACGGGAGGGTTAGATCGGTAAAGGAACAGTAGAAGGACGGGAAAATATGTCGTACCTCGTCAGCATGCGATGCCGGCCTCTCTGGAGTGTCCTTACATTGCCCATCGTGTCCCTTACCTTTCTACGTGACTTCCTTTTGTGATGCTGTCAATTCACGTTATTTCACCACTATACAAGGAGCGTGTTTACAGAGGGAAAATGGAGGCGTGATTGAACTTTACAGCCATACCGCAGTTTATTTGTTTTACATGGCGCGAACTTTGATGCCACACAAATGTGTGCAGGGAAACAAAAAGGGCTAAAACGTTCTCAACAGCTTTTTGCACTTTCGGCTCTCTCATCGGACACGGGAACCAGATACTAGGTATCAGTCGTCCATATGGACTGGGTCGCCATGATGTATAGGCCTGTAAAAATAATATTTCAGTAATCAACGTTTACTTTGTACATTACAATATTATTACCAATACAGGTATTCCGCCGTATCGTGCAGAAGGCCAAAGGAAAGGAAAACGTTCAATTAGTATTTGGCTCAGAACTTACAGAGTTCTGTTTTTGTCGTTAGAAGTGTCATTTGTCTTGAAAAATTTCCTCTACATTCCTCTTGCCTTACGGCCACGACTCTTTATCGATAACAACCATCATTCACATATTGATTTATTCCTTGTACTTTGATGTTGGTGTGAGGGATTTTTTTTATCCAACTGGGCCTCTCGCAACTTTGAAGGTCAGAGTCACGCGTGTAAAAAATTCACACGGATGAAGAAAAAGTTGTATATTAGCCAAGAAAACCAGTATTAAACTTTTTTTTTTAAATTAGAGAGAAATTACTCTCCCTAAATATGACACAGGCGTGTTTTCAATATTGCGGATTGGTATAATGACAACAGATAAACATAAACTATTTTCATAGCACGAAGCGCAGGGATAAGAATCTTGCGCTGTCGTCTTGCAAGATAAGCACACGCCTGCTGAGAATAATTTTCTACGTGAGCGTACGGTGCTGCTTATGTGGCTGGAAGACGGTTGCAGGCGAAGGTTACTCGCACTCGACATACTACTTACTAAAACGTATTCTGTATATCAATGTAGGAGAACGCCATATTACTGAAACTTACTCTCGGAAGACTACGAGTTAAGGTTGTGGAAGCTCGCGGCAATTAGTTGAAGAGGAAAATCTTGCCATATTAGAACGATTGAGAGAATGCCATATCCTGGGACTGGCAAAGGGCTACACGATAATGACAACGTGAAACGTGGAGATTTAGTATGTCGGGATTGATGTGTAGGCTGGTCCCACGGAGATATACCACCAGCCAGAATCTCACCAATAGTATCCTGAACGTTCAGGCTTGTCACTTTAATAGGAGTGATGTTCACTCCTTCCAATGCAACCATCATAAGATGTAAGTATAATAACATCTACAGGCGTGGGCCGGAGACAGCAAACCAACGTAATGAATGGAGCCGTGTGGATGTGTACTACTGAACAAGACATAAGAACACAGGGTAGACACAGTTAAGTGGTTCTAATGAAAATAAAAGAACGACCACCTAGGTGGGCGGGTCGAAGGAAACGGTGCTGGATACTTGTGAAACCTTCCTGCCACTTTTGCGCCCAATCCCAATAAAGGAGCGGAAACCAAATTAAGGAAAACTGGAACCACCTTACGGCAATATTGGTAAACAGCTTAATTTTGAAAAAGTATTAGTGATAGTTGGAAAAATGGAATTCGCAAAATTTGATTAACGTTTCGAAGGTACCGCGGCTTAAGCAAAGTTCCCCGAGAAGCCAGGTGAATAAAATATGGTAAGAATTTGTTTTAAAGAGATCGTTAATTTTAAAAGTAAATGAAAGTTAGAGATTCTAAAGTGACCTTAAGGGCACTCTCTACTCTCGTCCCAACACAGCGCAGATCTCGATTTGTATAATTATCATTTCAACATTATTCAATATTTTAGAGCGGCGTCTGCATAAGAATAGAATTTGAGAAATTTCCCATGCCCGAATGACAGTATATATTTTATATTTCCGTCTCTAAATGGTATTTTTTAAGCGAAAAATGGCCAACACGAGTATTTTACAATAATTTGTAGGTTTGAAACTTTTAGAACATACAATTTAACATACTGTAGGGACATGGCAGCACATATTTGTTTTTATTATTACACCATAAAATGATAGGGTCCTATGAGGTGAGTCAACGAGAAAAAGTGTGCACGCGAGTTCAGTGCTTTGCGCGTAAAGGGCGATCATACACTCGATGCAGGTAGCTAGGTCCTCCTTAGCACTCCCGCGCCTCCAGATCTCGGGCACGCGATACATTCCAGTCAGGCGCCGACCTTGATGACGTCACCAGCAGTGGAGTTCGTGAAACCTGCCGAGCATTTCCAGGAAAACTTCCTCAAACTATTAAGTCGCAATTACTTAAAGTTTTTTATTTTCGTAATTTTAACCCGANTGTGAAACCTGCCAAGCATTTCCAGGAAAACTTCCTCAAACTATTAAGTCGCAATTACTTAAAGTTTTTTATTTTCGTAATTTTAACCTGAAACACAAACCCGGAATGAATTCACGATAATTCGTGGTTTTGTATCTGGTGTCTGCTTATGGCTAGTGTCCAGTAAAATTTGTTTGGTAAAATATTACTGCATGCAATGCTGGTCAGATGGCTAACTCATTTCGAAAACTGTTGTAATAACGAAGATTAATCATCGCAGTTTGTCATCACATACGACCATAAACTGAACTCACGTGAGTATTGTCAGGCCTTGTGGAAGGGGAAAAGAGGGTGTTCTGAAGGGAAAAAAATGGCCGTATGACCCTTGTAAGTAAGAGAGACAGAGTAACATTCACGTGGACCTGCCTCTTGAGGAGAACNAGCATTTCCAGGAAAACTTCCTCAAACTATTAAGTCGCAATTACTTAAAGTTTTTTATTTTCGTAATTTTAACCCGAAACACAAACCCGGAATGAATTCACGATAATTCGTGGTTTTGTATCTGGTGTCTGCTTATGGCTAGTGTCCAGTAAAATTTGTTTGGTAAAATATTACTGCATGAAATGCTGGTCAGATGGCTAGCTCATTTCGAAAACTGTTGTAATAACGAAGATTAATCATCGCAGTTTGTCATCACATACGACCATAAACTGAACTCACGTGAGTATTGTCAGGCCTTGTGGAAGGGAAAAAAAAGGGTGTTCTGAAGAAAAAAAAATGGCCGTATGACCCTTGTAAGTAAGAGAGACAGAGTAACATTCACGTGGACCTGCCTCTTGAGGAGAACNAAAAAAATGGCCGTATGACCCTTGTAAGTAAGAGAGACAGAGTAACATTCACGTGGACCTGCCTCTTGAGGAGAACGCAGGAAACTTTGGGGTAGCGGGAACGACCCTCCAGCCGTGTATACCCACTCTTCCAGAGTCCTACTTGAGAAAGAGAGAGACTATAATGTAGCTGTAATGTTATAACGTGAACTCTGTGTATGTTTGTACCAAGGTAGTATTAAGAATACTCTAAAATATTCCCTGTGGAAACGTTTATTGTGTGTATAAGCGTATCTCCGTAAATAATTGCTCCAGAGAAGGTAAAAAAAAAACTAAAGCCTTATAGTTTTGCATTTATGATAATAGTGTATTAAAAAAGGAAAAAAATTGTAAAAATTGCAAAAAAAAAAATTGCTTATTTTGAGCTTGCCTACGCAGTTCACTTGAAAGTAGGGAGAAAAATACGACTACACGTCTGTACTTACGTCTGTACATACTTCTGTACTTACGTCTGTGGGCTTTCATTGCGTGTACTAACATCCCGCTGTTACCGACCTTATTATCACAGGAAAGCGTAACGAGTGAAGCACTGCACGTCGGTTCAACGCCTTACGCGTATTGACGAAGTGGCGTTGGGCGCGAGTGTTAGCGTCGCCAGTACATCTCCCTCGCCACTGGGCCTTGAGTGAGTGAAGAGATCGGGGCGGCTCTTAACATCGAGGTCTCGAGAGCCGAAGAGGGCGAAGCGAGGTGGGCATGGAGCAGCGCCGGAATTAAGGGGCAGGGGAAACGGGAGATCCACCCGAGAGTACCCGCCGACCAGTGGCATCGTCCGGCACGATTCCCACGTGCGAAAATCCAGGATTGACCTCGCTGGGAATCGAGCCCGGTTCGCTTAGGTGGGAGGCGAGTAGTCTAGTCACTATACCACCACGGCCCCTGGGTCTTGAACGCGCAAAACAGTTTCAAGTACACAAGAGTCTTAATACACTTTTGTGCTGGAACCTCCTGAGTCTTTGTCTATCAAGACTTTAAGACCACCAAGAGACCCTCTCATTTTTTAAAGTGACGAATAATCGCTCTTCCCTTTGGCACAATTGCTATTACGCCCAGATATGTGGGCTACATTCACGGATTCAAGTATAAATTCAAAACATTTATGACGCTTTAACGGACATTTCTTTTTTATTTTTCAGTAAAGCAACTTGTTTTCAAGATCGTGACAGAACGAAAGTGGGTTTTATGTTGAGCATCGTAGAATTCNCGCTCAGCACTTGGTTACGCAACTTGCAGCTCGCTCTCCTGGCAGGAAAACAGGAACAGCAGTAAGAGGTGGCAAGCGTCCAGCCGGGTTGCGACGACCAACCACTAGGTCAGTGTTCTCAATACAAAGCTAAATATGTAAGAATGTGGCGCAACACTCTGTACACCCAGTGTTCTGTTTCTGTATACAGGAAGTGCCGCGATTGGATCCCGCAGAGCGTACAGAAACTTGCCACGTGCAAAATATGCACTGCGATTTCACGTAGTGTTCTACAAAAATTATTCTACAGCTATTCTGGCGGTGCAATCCACAAGACGTTGCAAGAATGTGCCATGAAAGAGCAGAAGTTTAATTCGTAATGATATACGTAATTTCGGTTTTAAATACTTTCCGTTATGTATTAAACATAATATTATCTAGATAAAATTATGAATCAGCAGTTCACATTTTATTGAATCTTAATTTAACCAATCTTTTTGTAACTTTTTCATTTATGACCACAGTTAGGGAAGACTATATGCCATATAAAAGAAGGCTGACTATTTCTAACGGACATTATTCTAAATAACGTTTTGATTCCGGTCACACAATGAATAACAGAAAGGCTGAAGATGGCAGAATTACTTCTCATTGTAGCAGACTAATGTCTGTCTCCTCGTGACGAACTCTAAAGCAATCGGTGAAATTGTACACCCTATAAATACACAATAAAGACACTATAAATATATAATCAGCTACGACTTTTGACATACAATTGTTGTTATAGGAATTATACGCCCTTAGAATGAAAAAGTAAAATGTTTTCATTTAAAATTATGGGGAACTACTATAGGAGAGAAAACATAAGTGCACATTCTTTATGAAAAGTAAATAACTAAGATATGAAACTGTAGATATTATAACCAATCATTATCAACACACTGAATACCATTAAATTTNAAAAGTAAATAACTAAGATATGAAACTGTAGATATTATAACCAATCATTATCAACACACTGAATACCATTAAATTTTACCACTAAATGCTGTACACCAAAGTATTAGCCAAATATTCACGACGTATTTACCACAATTCTCAAGTTTACAAAAAATATTTTTGTAATACCGTAACCCGTTCCGTGATGGAAGACGACGGCAATATTAGGGAAGTCATTCTATATATTGGAAGTAGGCACAAGTGACTCGCATGCCTGGATGTTGTTTACTTTTGTTCAGTGAACTATGTCTTTGACCTGTAGTTGTTTACAACTTGACACGCCACTAACACAATTACCAAGTTTCCACGGACACTAATCACAGAAGGTGTTCAAATTATCTGGCACCTACTTCCATCCATGTGTTGCAGCGCCTTAACATAGACAGTTGCACAACACTTTGCACCACATGAACATTGTGGAGGGACAAAATATATAGAATTTAGCCCCGCCACCTAGAAAAAAATATGGACAATTGAAACTGTTATACACGCATGGCATTCTTCGTCGCAAAGTAAACTTTATTTTCTTGGTCATTGTCTAGAGAAGATCATTATCTGCCTCATAAAAGTACCTGTTTGTACTGTTTTTTATTTTGATTTTTAGAGAGATTATTATTTTTCCAGATTTCAGGCATTGTGAAAATGAACCCAAATTTTCAAATTTTATTCCGAAGACCATATCGCAGTCATCTTTCTCACTGCCGTTTAAAGTTTCTGACTGAAAATATTCTATAGAACATTAAAGATTTCGGCAGACGTTTTCGGAGAGTGCGGAGTGGCGCAGGCCGTAAAGTTACTAGTTCTAATACATGAAAATTTCCATAAACTATAAACATATAATACACAACCTCAACAACACTGTAGCATTAATTTATATTGAAAAGAATGTGAAACACAATTTCTCTTCTCTTATATTTGATTCACCTTAAATTTTCCCTCCACTTTCGTATCTTGTACGCAGTCTCGCCCCCTTTTCAGCGATTCTTTGGGAGCAGGGGCACCCCCCCCCCCAATCTCCCTCCACTAAGCGAGGCCATGCTGTCGTACACTCTGTACGGGCTGTTCACGGTAAAATGAGCACTTTTGAAAGCCCCGCTTAACATATACTTGTATGCAGGTTGTGTATTATTCCGCCTTATGTCAAATGAACATTACCATGGGATTAATCACTTTATTCATGTGTGCGTCAAGTGAAACTGTGAAAATGTTAGATGAATTAATACTTTACAAATCTGCTCATTTTTACACTTCGATGCATTAATAAAAACAGAAAGCGAAAGAAATAATTTAAGTTGTCACAAATGGTTACCTAACACTTTATATTCGACGTTAAGATATGGAACTACTTTCCATCCATCGTTACCAACTTTACTGGGCGCATGTCACTCATTGTGCCCATTATATATGTAGGAGAGGGCAGTGACTTTTCTCTAAGNTTACCAACTTTACTGGGCGCATGTCACTCATTGTGCCCATTATATATGTAGGAGAGGGCAGTGACTTTTCTCTAACGTTGATTTCAAAAGTGCTCACTTTATCGTGAACAGCCTTTAGTGAGGCGGGTTTGGTTCGTATTGTACCGCAAGCAGCTTTTATCCTCGTGACGAAATCCTCTGCCGTTTTGTCTGGCGTCTCGTATCCTGGACTTTCCACGTGGCTCACAGAGAGAAGCCGAGTGCTGATAGGTCACGGGAGGNTTACCAACTTTACTGGGCGCATGTCACTCATTGTGCCCATTATATATGTAGGAGAGGGCAGTGACTTTTCTCTAAGGTTGATTTCAAAAGTGCTCACTTTATCGTGAACAGTCTTTAGTGAGGCGGGATTGGTTCGTATTGTACCGCAAGCAGCTTTTATCCTCGTGACGAAATCCTCTGCCGATTTGTCTGGCGTCTCGTATCCTGGACTTTCCACGTGGCTCACAGAGAGAAGCCGAGTGCTGATAGGTCACGGGAGGCGGAAAGCCCACGTGGCAGGAGCTAATCTTCTTGTTCACATCACTGGCAATTATTAATCGAGGTACTCACGCACACCATCACCATAAAAAGTGCGGAGATTCCCCATCCTGCTGCAGTCACGTACAGCCACTGACACAACTATAAATGCGCGTACAAATAGTCCCTTCTGGCGTGTTAAAACGTTACGGGTGCAGTTTCATTGGGGAAATTAGGTATTGAAGATACGCATGCCCTTAACTTTAAGTTGTTGTTGAGGGAATTGAGGTGAGTTGAGAGTCTTCAAAAATAGAGAAAAAATTGCTTTAAAACAAACGTAAACTTATTGATAAACGAAAGAATATAACTGTAGATTGTGTGTGATAGAAAGAAAAATTTTAAAGGTAATATATGAATGTTATTTGTTAAGAACGTATCCCGTCTTAGATATAATTTGAGGTATGCCATTGTATTATCGAAAATATATTATATCCCTGAGTATTTACCTGACTTTAAGACGCATTATATATCACCACGATCAGATACGCAATCTGGTAATCCCATAGCTGAAATGTCCATAGCAAGAAATGGTGCTATGCTAATCAATTCAGTTATCTACGAATTGTAGGTGACTCGCTCATCCCACAACTGTGGCACGTGTGGATCCTGGAGAGTGTTTAGTTTCAACATGAAGAAGCGCCCACACACTTCGCATGGGCTGGTCGGTAACGTCTGAACGCAGCCTTTAGGAATCGTTGGTTCGGACGAGGGACGGAAAATTGTCCAACTCCTCTTCCTTGGCCTCCAAGAAGCCCTGATCTGACAACACCATATAACTAGGGGTAGTGATATTTCGCGAAACGATTTCGAGACAAGATACAGTCCAAAGCACTGCAGGGTCGTCCAGCTTCTTGGATTGGCTAAAAAAAATGTTCTGGCCCGTGTTAACTATGTACGCACGAATAACGAAGGTTCAGTGTCGGAGTTACTTAGTCCTGAGTGGCTTGGTCAAAGACGGTCACGGCACCAACAGCCAATGTAGGTATAACAGCAGCTGAGGTGAGTATATAGTACTGAAGTCTACTGCGTGGTCTGATTTTTACGCGATAAGTTACTCGCCCTACGTATAACGCACTTTGGGGTTTCATCAAGGGAAATGTGCGGAAGCACCGATATGTAACTAACTATCAGCTCAGAAATGCTGCGAGCCCAGCCTTTTGATGAAGTGACCCCAAGAACCTGTCTGCACACTTAGCTACTCATGGACCATGGATGAACACAAACTGATGTAGTGGATTCCTAAGAGGTATTAAACACGGTCAAACAAACGGACTTGTTATGTTAAAGGGACTTATAGGAGTATGCCTATTTTGTGCGCTTCTTGTGCATACAATTACGGAATGAAATATGCTTAGTATGTAAAGAGCATTGACTCGTGAATGAATCTGCTTGTCATGAACTGTCTGCTGTGGGAAACGATCACTTGAAATCATTCCTGTAGAGAAAGTCACGAAGATACACTGCACGGGTATTCACCGAGTGGTATGGTGAATTTGCTGCTTGTTGAAAACACATTCCACTTAGTCCTGCGTGATGAACACATCAACAAGCGACACCACGAATGCTGTTGTAGGACTACTCATGGTTAATTGAGCATTTTTTGAAATCTATCTTTGAAAAATGCCGCTGATCCTAGTTGCGTATATTTTAACGGGCACATTCACTGACATGCGCACAGTAAAGTTGGAATCAACGGAGAGAAAGTAGTTCAATGTATTACCGTCGAATTGAAACTGCTAAGTTAACATTTGTGAATAATGAAATGAGGTATTTTCTTTTTTATGAGCGTATAGGTGNCGTCGAATTGAAACTGCTAAGTTAACATTTGTGAATAATGAAATGAGGTATTTTCTTTTTTATGAGCGTATAGGTGTAAAAAGTAGCAAATTTGCAAAATACTTACTTTTCTAAAAATTTCACGTTTTCACTTGATCGACGTATGAATAAAGTGATGAGGCCCATGGAAATTTTAAAATTTATAATTGCGGAATAATACACAATGGGTATAAAATAGATCTTAAGCAGCGCTTTCAAAAGTGCTCAGTTTACCACGAACAGCTTATTGATTGTTATTATTTCACTAGAGAAAGTGTAACATCCTCAAAACTTGTTGTGCCCTTTCTTCTTTGCGCACCGAAGCTGTCATAGTTTTCCGCAAGCATCACAATTACATTTACTATGTGTAATCTCGTAGGTTATCTTTGCCGATACAAAAGAGCATCTAATTTGCCATGGAAGCTGATTTCATCGTCAACCAAAATAATGTCAAAAATATTTGTGGGTGGGCATGTACGCCTACTTATGTTTGTTGTCTGCAGGGGAGTAATGAACAAGATAATGAGGCGTGTATTCTGCTACCGTCTTGAGGTTGCCAGCGACGCCTGCACGCGTTACTTGCTGACACGCCGTATAGCTAGCAGTTCAGCAGGCAACACGCTCACTACAGCAGCGACACTGGTTGCCTACCTCTAAGGCACCAAAAGGCCACAATAGTTTGGGCTCTATTTTTCTTAGTCAGTGAAGGTTTGTAGTCATGCAAGGTAACTTTTTATTTGTATATTAGGTCATTGTGATTAATAAACCGTCTCAAAAATTTTATAAATACTGAACGGTGCAAAAATATTTACCATAAGATAGTAGCAGCACCGATTTATTTTTCAATGACACGAGAGGCATTACGTAAAAATTACATGCTTATATATTAACTGCCTTATTTGTATCACATATAAACCACATTGGTTTTCCTTTCTCTTTAGTAGTTCCCATTAAAATTTTTATTTTCCAAAAAAATTAATAATTGACAATTTTTTTCAAATTTTTTAACGTGATAATATTTTCTGAGAAAATCACGTGAAGTTTTGTTTGTTTGTAATAGTTATCTTTAAAATCGATGCATTGAAAAGGAATTAATTTAACACTGATTCCCCATTTAAAATCCATGGCTGCAATCCTGGTAGGCAGAGCTCTTAAAACGCCCGTAGATCCAGGGCGACTGTTACAATGGCGAAGCCGTGTTTGAAACAGATGTGGTTGTCACTGGCTACGTACTGCCTCACAAACAAGTTCTTGCTACATCTCGCCCGCCATGACTTTTCGTGATTCAATATTTTACTACTAAGACACACATTAGGTATCACAAGTTCCGATCACGAAGTATATTATTGCTTCGTTGAGCAGTCATAATGAGTTATTTCGAGTATGATGATAAACAAACGGAAATGAGAATTTCTGCTTTGTCAGACCTGACCTTCAAAGCCCATGTCGCACCTACGATATGATTCGCTGTTATTGTCGATGACAGCTGAAGTGACGTAAATTTGAGTTGAACTCCTCGAAAATTTCTGAGCAACTCATCCATAGTCATGAGATTTAAAGCCCCCTTTAAAATTTACATCACGTCGATTTAGCGGCCTAAAGCTCGAACATAGTTTCCGATACTTTTATTTTACTTACCACTTGTTGAAGTTAGATTGACGACGAGGCAAACTAAATTTATTCTTCTGCGAATGTTCCCAAAATTGAATTACGCCCTGCCAACAGTTACCAATAGTACCGTATAAATCACGTGGTAAACCAGCGAAATGACAACTGTTAACGTTTAGTTTTCCTACAGATATATGCTAGTTTATGTGAACATGCATATGAATGCTTGGGCGTAACATTGTAACATCAGTGTTGTATTAAATCTCGCTCAGGATATTTTGTGAAAATACTGTACTAACCATAGTCCAAGAACAATTTTAATGACAAAAGAGCGTTTAAATGTTGGGATTAAAAATCTGGTCACTGCGCATATGGCATGCTTACTATGCCAAATTTTCAATCTGCGGGTGTAAGAATAGTTCTTAGTAGCGTAATTTTTTTTATTAGTATTGTGTCAGAGGAATGAGGGCAATTATCTATTTCTTACTAAGCAATAGGAAAATTGTGAATATCCTCTATTCGCGCTTTCTTGATACTTTTTTTTAACAAACCTTTGAAAAATCACCCCATGTAGGACGTGTTTGGTTGTTTCCTAAGTATGTCACGTATCACAAGCATTTTATGCTTCTTTTAACATAAAAGTGCCTTATTTTTTAGTTAAATTGAACTTTTACTTATGTTCTGTCTATAAATTATATTAATTCGTTTATAATTCATATAAATAATAACAGGGAGAGATTAGGCATATTGGTAGTGCTCAGAAAGAAGTAGTTCTTATGTAAAATATTATTATACTGTGTGCGAACGAATGCGGTGCGTTGTCCTTTGGTGTACTATTCTAGACTCGGTTAACATTCGTTTGCACGAGGCGGAGGAATATCGTGGAAATAGAACTTGAACAGGGCTTCAGAAAAGTTGGAAGTAATCGTCAATCAACTAGAATTATTGTTTTAACACACATTTCCGCAAAACGTGACTTGGTCAAAGACAGCTGGGTTTGTCTGCAGTGCGGACTCCGTTAATAAAGTTCTAGTTCCAAAAAAAAAAAAAAAAAAAAAAAAACTAAAATACGCAAAACTCCGTAAACATGCATACCCTCAGCGCGAGACGGCGTCATCCACTGCGTGTTAGTTACTCGGCTACGACTGCAGATGGGGCCGCGGTAGATTTTCTGCACTAAAGGGACCGGTGCGAAACGAGTTGGCCGAGTTTATGTGGTCGGTATGAGAGTGAGGAGGATGTGGTTGTTAGGGGGAAGGGGGGGAACAGAGGGACAAACGAACAGCGGGCGACGAGACGAGGAAGCGAGGCGGAAGCAGGCGCGAGTTAATTACGGTGAGCTGCGGAATCCGGCGCCTGGGGTGGAGGTTGTTTTGGCACCGGAGTGTCTGCCGACGCGTCCAAGCCTGTGTCGCTAGAGAGAGACACCAGAGCTACGACGGGAGTTAGTGGGGAGTATGGACAACTGCCGTGACTAACCCAGCCGCAGGAAGACTGTCGCAGCTGGCCGCCGACCGTGGCTAACTGCCCGCGCTCGAGGAGGCATGGACGCCGTCCACGCGCAGGAAGACTGTCTTTCAGCTCACGTTCAAAACGACCTGGTTGAACAAATTTTCATTGTGGGTACCCACCACTTCGTATAAACATATTTAGCTTAAAATTAGGTAAACATTTTTATGCCATGTGAATTCTGGCCAAATATTTATAGGCAAAGTGACTTTAGGACAAATGTTTTAGACCAGGTGACTAGGCCAAATTATTCAATGTCAAGTGATTTCCGGCGAAATAATTTTAGGTCGTGTGCCCTTAGGACAATAAATATAGGCCAAGTGACTTAAAGAAAACTCGTTTTGTGCTGTGTGACTTTAGAAAAAGTAGTTTTATGCTAAATGACTTAAGTGTTAATATTTTAGGCTAATTGAGTTTAGGTCAAATATTTTAGGCCATGTTACATATTGATAAATAACTTTAGGCCAAGTGACTTAAGGGACAAATGATTTTAAGCCAAGTGGCTAGGACAAATAATTTATGCAAAGTGACTAGAACAAATAATTTTAAGCCAAGTGACATATGAACAAATAATTTTATATCAAGTGACTTTANACATATGAACAAATAATTTTATATCAAGTGACTTTAAGACAAATAATATATGCCAGGAGACTATATCCCAGATTTTTTTAGCCCAAATATTTTAGGCCAAGTGACAAGGTGAAATTATTTTAGGCCAAGTGACAAGGTTAAATTATTTTAGACCAAATGACTTGGCCAAATTATTTTAGGTCAAGTGATTTAAATCTTAATAAATTTCCGTCAAGTGATTTCAGCCCAACTAACTTTAAGCCAAGATGGCTTAATGCCTAATATTTGTAGACCAAGTGACTTTGGCTAAATGTTTTAGGCAAAATATTTTCAGCCAAGAGGCTTTAGGCTAAATAATTTCATATAAACTGATTATGCCAAACAATTTAAGGCCAACTGACTTGCCAAATAATAATAGGCCAACTGACTGTTTAGAAACTCTTTTAGGCCAATTTTAGGCCAAATTACGTGAACTTCTCTGTGCCTCAGAGGTAAGGTGGTGTGTGGGGAGCTACGACAAATTATTTATATATATAGTCCATTCACAGTAACAACCAACTTTTTTGAAGCTCCGCGAAAGTTCTACTTCCTGGATGTTACTCCACCCCATGAAACAAAGATTATCCGAGTTTAGAAAATTACACCAACGAGATAATGCACCATAATCGTGCGCGCTCAGTGTAATAATATTTTGCATAAGAACTATTTCTTACGAGGCATTAACAACACATATATTATCTCCCTGTTTTATTAATATTAATTATATATTAAATATTATACATCACAGATAAAATATAAGTAAAAGTTTAGTTTATTCAAAAATTATATACCTTTATCTTAACAGAAGTGNTATACATCACAGATAAAATATAAGTAAAAGTTTAGTTTATTCAAAAATTATATACCTTTATCTTAACAGAAGTATAAAAAGTTTGCGATACATGACATGTTAAGGAAACGACCAAACATGTCATATATGGGGTAATTTTTTTTTCAAAAGTTTGACTCAAAATGTGTGAATAAATTGCGTATTAACTATATACTTTACAATATACGTATAAAGAAACACATATTCATANGTTAAAAGTTTGCGATACATGACATGTTAAGGAAACAACCAAACATGTCATATATTGGGTGATTTTTTTTCAAAAGTTTGACTCAAAATGTGTGAATAAATTGCGTATTAACTATATACTTTACAATATACGTATAAAGAAACACATATTCATATGCGAGGGTGTGTAGGCATCATGCTCCNAGAAACACATATTCATATGCGAGGGTGTGTAGGCATCATGCTCCATAATGTTACCTAATCTTCTAGTTTAGGCTTTTTAGCCAACCACATTAATTTTCTAGTGTACAGGTTATCTAATCGTCTCACAGAAGTTGAGCACACGAAGACGCGAATTAACAGTATTGCCTCTTGATTACTCAAATAAGTAAAAAAAATTAAGCTTTGGCCACTTGTTCAGGCGTAAAAACTTTTGTCATCTTTCACAAAAAATATCGAGGATGGCTTAATATACAACACTACCACACAAATGTCTATATTGGGTTATTCAGGTGGCTTGGTTGTCTTTATATTCGTAATTGCTGAAAGTGTTAGCTAAATACAAATTTTATTGCACCTAATCGTCTAGGCTTGCTGGAAAAATGTTCTGAATTTTTAACAAAAGAAAATATGTTTCGTGCTAATGGTTTGTGAATCATATCAAGATAATTACATATATTGGTGTTTTATTTGAAAAATAACACGATTAAACGTCCACGACAGTTACCGTTAGTCAGTCCATGCTATTTTTATAGTATCCTTAAATTTTTGTTATCGGAAATTTTTAAAAGTCAACTTTTATGGTCAACTATTTTTTTTTACAAAAGTGTCCTTACGTGTGTTTTATACACCACAATGGATCGTAACATGCGTGACAAAGTAATAAAATTGTAGAAGTTTCCATACTGAAGGATATAAAAGGGTAACGACAAAGGAAAGTAATATTTCCTCTCAAACTGCTAATAGGTTCTAAAGTAAAGCTTAGTAAAGACAAATTTATGAGATCTTCATTTTCTAAACGTCAATGTAGTGTAAAAACACATACGAAGTATTTTATAACTTAAAACCAGAGCAAAGGCTTATTATACATGTTTGACTCTGTACTTTTATACGAGTAATACGTGTTCTCCAGGTGCAAGCAACGAGATAACAGTCCTCGGCATTGTCGTATTTATACGACAGATCTGTCGCTAGGGTGATACATCCAGCTTTAAGTAACGCTAACCTCTCAACATCCATGCTGATTCATCCTAAAGGCGATCCCAAACTGTACATTTAGGCCAAGTATCGTAATCAGTCAATTCGGCCTTCCTTTGCAATATTAACACTTATTGGTTGCCGATACTTAGAATTTGGCTGGGATATAATTTACGGCGCTGCCCACGTATCGTAAAGGAAACGCGTAACGCTTAGTCTTTCGGCAGAGCATGGTGAGAGACAGTCGGTGCAGGACGTTACATTGATACAGAGATATTTTATACATTTTGACAAGCAGAAAAAATATTGTAATGCTGTGGGAAACGTTTCATGTATGGATATTTTATTTTGATTTACGCCTTTCCAGCTCCACGTTGTTTTGGGGCCACGGTGGCTGAGCGGTTAGACTGCTCACCTCCCATCTAGGCGAACCGGGTTCAATCCTCGGCGGGGCCACTCCCGGATTTTTGCAAGTGGGAATCGTGCAGGACGATGCCGCTGGTCGGCGGATTTTCTCGGGGGATCTCCTGTTCCCCCCGCTCTTTCATTCCACCACTGCTCCATTCCCACCTCATTTCATCCTCATTGGCTCTCAAGGCCGCGTTGTTAAGACCCGCCTAAATCTCACAACACAACTCAACTCCAAGTTGTGTCGCGGCAGAAATTTATTTTCGTTTCTTTTAGTTTACGAAAAGGGCATAATTTTGTAGCCAAAAGATATGACCTTTCATCAATAACGAGTCGTAAAATGTTTAATGTAGAGCATGCTTCCAGACGCTACCGTATAAGGGAAGTTAAAACATGAACTTCTTACGTAAAATTACGTCAATATAATATTAAGTTTAGATTTAATATTAAGGGTTTATTATACCGCAAATACAGAAGACAAAATATCTGCCCTCAAAAGTTGGTAATACTCGTCAATTATGTTTGAAATATATAAAGAAACTCTCCGCAGTTATACGAAGAAGGTTTAGGGGAGGGGGGGAATTACAACACATACCTCGTGCGTGAGAGACGATCTCTGCGTGATGACGCGTCCAGCCAGCTATTAACATCAAAGGCTACCGCCGCTGTGGATATTGTCTCTCGCATGTCACCTCTTCACGTGACAAACTGCCCCCGCCTTTGGTTGGCTGGCTCGCAGATAAAGTGGCCGGCCCCTTCAGCCGAGTTTCACCACTGCGTGGTTGGCTCGTGAGCCTGGGGGGGANTGGCTCGCAGATAAAGTGGCCGGCCCCTTCAGCCGAGTTTCACCACTGCGTGGTTGGCTCGTGAGCCTGGGGGGGAGGGGGGAGAGGGGCGTACACACGCAGGAATGCCAGGGTGATCACGTTAACAAAGCCAATAGCGAGCCGGAACGCTANGGGGGGAGAGGGGCGTACACACGCAGGAATGCCAGGGTGATCACGTTAACAAAGCCAATAGCGAGCCGGAACGCTACAAACGGGAATCGGTTAGAGCTGAGCAGGACAGCAAACTAATTATCCTTTACCACAGGCCGCTAACCGACTTGTCCGTGAATGAGCCCCCGATACAGTCACAACCAAACTGGTAACACTTACGAACAAAGGCGACCGCGGAAACAGCTTATGGAGGTTTTATTAATGTTTTAACTAACTCCTCTTTCAGCACCAAAACGGTCATGAAAATTATGATTACAAAACTAATCTTAATAAAGCAATAAATAAAATACTCAAAAACGTTTTGCGCCACCGGGATTTCTGAGTTACTACGTTGATCACAGCCCAAAAGTAATTATGAAATAAAATTCCCACTGTCTATACAGCATTTCACGCCAGTTTTGACAAATGTCTTTGTAATGTNAAAAGTAATTATGAAATAAAATTCCCACTGTCTATACAGCATTTCACGCCAGTTTTGACAAATGTCTTTGTAATGTGCCGACTTATCAGCGAAACGTTCTTCGCGTGCAACCGATTTCAGGTGGAGCACGACGTTTTTGGAGTAGTGTATTTTCTATCTAGAATTTGAACCCACGCCATTTAATATCATCTTACCTGAAAACGCTGGCAAGTGGGACACTGGTAATGAAAAAAAAACTTGTATCAACACACAGGTGAAACAACACGATAAGATTTCCGGATACCAAAAAGGAATAAACAACAAATCTGTGTGGTCATAACTTTTTTTAACTATCCAAAATTTACGCGGGTGGCCTACGCTGGGCCGGGGTGGAAGCTTTACAAAGCTTGCGAAACATCGAAGCATTACAAGAAGTTAAGACTCGGTACCCCATACACACGCCATCTGGCGTTTTTAACCAACTTCGCAAGGGAGATGGGTTAGTCACGATTGTTAAGCTAGTCACGGTCGTATTGCGAAGAGACCAACCCAGTGATGGTCCAGGCCTAATCGCAGTCTGATCGAGTTTCAAGAACGTCACAGTTTAAGAAGTTCAAATCAACTATAAACAGAGACAGTGTGTTTAGCCGCCGTTGGAAGAAAAGCAAAGATAGTCGTAAGATATGTTTCGCTTTGCAGCTATTCATTTTCAATCAAACGATTGACTGTTACGTAGCTTTATATAATCAAAATTGTAACCTTTTATAGTTCTTGAAGTAAAAAAAATAATATTCGAGAGAACGACTTTCTATAGTTGTTGATACTATCTGACCAATGTTAACGATAATTTTTATGACGTGCTGGGCAATACCCAGATATGTCAACGACAGCAAAATATAGTTTTGTTGGCATTGAACGTTTAGTTGTTTGTGAAAATTTTATTAATAATATTTTATTGTGAGTTTTCGCCATTTTATACTTAGGATTTTGGGTGCAGCGAACGAAATTAATTACGAAATTCTCTTTGAACATGTTGAATGTGCAGTTTAATTTAGTTAAAGGCGAACCTAAAATAATCACACAATTTCTNCGAAATTCTCTTTGAACATGTTGAATGTGCAGTTTAATTTAGTTAAAGGCGAACCTAAAATAATCACACAATTTCTGGCGGCCTGTGATTTTCTTTCTTCCTCAAAAACTGTTCACAAACTTGAGTGGTTCTGACAGGATATGTGGTCCAGCATGACGGAAGCATCCAGAAAGAAAGACCTAGAGAAGCTGTTCGCAAATAGATGGTCGTTCTCGTATCTTGCACAGCTACTGACATCTTGAATCAAGTATATAAAGCATATTCACGGTTTCGTCACACTTTTTGAACCAAACCTTTGAAAAATCACACAATGTATTATCTGTTTGGTTGTTTCATAAATATTGCGTGTATCACAAGCGTTTAATACTTGTGTTAACATGGAGGTGCCTTATTTTGGGTTAAATTCAACTTTTCTATATTATATTTTAATCATAAATTGTAATATTTCACTAATAAGAAATATGAGCAAAAACAGAGAGAATATATGTCTGTTGGCAGTGCCTAATAAGAAAAAGCTCTTATGGAAAATATTGTTACACTGAGTACACACGAATGCAATTCGGTGTGTTGTCCGTTTGGTGTTACTTTCTAGACTAGGTAAAACTTTATTTACGTGACGCAGGGGAACGTAACAGTGAGTTGACTATAACCGCATTATTCAAAATATCCTATTTCTCTAACGACGCATGTCTGCCAACGATTCTATAAGACACTCAATCCACTTACGGAAGGAACTTGTCTCCCACGAGGCAAGAATATCCTAGAATGAACTTAGTATACAACCCCTATTTTTGAACAGAGTGTAATTTAGGAAATTACTTACACGCATAATAACTGTGGTGGTGGAATATGACTGGTGTTGGATTTTATCGCTCATGACTTTCTATTTGGTCATTCTCGTCACACTATGTTTGGCTACAGAATAGATAAGTATTCAGAAGTGAAATGTAGTAGCAGTTCCTTTAATGATCTGAATATGCCCATTCGTCGATTGGCTACGCGAGGCCGTGAAACGGGTCTCGTGCCTCACTGGAAACTACGTGATGCGAGATATTCCCTATTGGCTGGGCTTCTTGCTAGTAAGTTACCGACCGCCGATTCGTTAATGGCGTTACAACTTGTTGCTGACCAATAATGCTATTATTAGTTTGTGATGCTGGAGTGCGCAGTGCAAGCGGCTGTTTCACTTCTGTATTATTGAGTATTCTGTAGTGTGGCCTTGCCTTCCGACAGCACTACCAACGGTGACTGCTTTCTACTCAGCCTTATGTGCATTTCGTCAATTATGCACATTACGAGACAACAATAACAGTTTTGCGAAGATAAAAGAACTCGTTAAGGCCACAGCACTTTCCGTTACACACTGAGAAAAACGTTAAGTAGCCTCAACCTTGATTTTGGAGAGTATTTGCGATTTTTGCCAACGTCCAACTACTGCACTGTTAGAAAAAATGTACGTAAAATTACGAAAAATTCCGGTTACAAATTGTCCAGACAACTGCGTTAAATTACGGTATCTTCGTTTTTTTTTCAATAACGATCTCTCCGTAAATTTCACACAAATCTCCGTAAATTCACGGAACGTGACCACAAACTTGCAGATTTTTTAAAATCTGCTCTTTAAAAAAGGGTTGACAAGTAAAAGTTTTACTGCCATTGTGTAGGTGATTCGCTGTGTACAAACATAAATTTAAAAAAAAATTGTCCGGTGGCGAGATTTAAACTCGGGGAAAAAAAATTGACAGTCAAATACACTATCCACTCACCTATCCACACATCTACCACGCTTTCACATGTGGTAAATATATAAATATGGGATTTATGAGGATTTACGAGAGTACATGAAGTCCTCTCGTAGTTTGTGGTCATGTTAGAGAGTTTACGTTTTTTTTAAATCTCATGTTTACAGACAAGGGTTAGAAAAAATATATATATTCGTAATTTATTTCACTGTGTATGACAGAGAAATTAAAAGAGTTACAATATTTTGTCCTGTAGTGAAATTTGAACACGAATCGAAAAGTTAACTATCAATAATTCGAACTGCTCGCCTACCACATCTTTACACGAAGTATTTCGTAAATATGGATCTTACATGAAAGTGACGAATACGCCTGTCTTCGTTTCAAGTCGTGTTAGAAGATTCTGGTAACCTTGCGAGAAAATGTTCAGACAAGCGACTTACTTTCCGTTTTGAAGTTGCTTGCATGCCCCGTTCACTCGCTGCATCGCGATGCACTTTTCGCCGCTGCAAGTCCCAGTTAGATCTTGTGCAACTNGCTTTTGTGCAACTGAACAAAGCGGTCGTAAAAAATGTTGACAAAAAAAATGGTTCACATACTACTGTTGAACTTCCTATGTTATACGCAGCTACAATGCAAAATATTGTCAAGGTTATCTGCTTTGGTGACCTTTAGCGGGTATTACTTTTCCATCGGCCCCATACAATAAGACACAGAGAGAGATGCATGTGGACACTACCTGGTTCAAGACATGAATACCAGACAAATACACTTGTCTACTCTGGCAAGATGAAGTTCCCCGCCTTCGAAAAAAAAAAACCAGAAAAACACGTAAAAATATCTAAAACATATAGCAACATACACATATTAATTTACAACGTAGTTGCCATTATTTTCAACATGTTTACTGTAATCAATAAGAAGTTTCTTTCTGGTATATTCTGTACACCACGATGTGTCGATTTGTGTGAGCAAACTGTTGGCCACCATTTTCGTTTATTTATCTTTACTGAATCGCTGACCCTGTGTGGACAACCGCGCGATAAAAGAGATGGAATATCTCTTGGAGCAAGATTCGACGAGTTCTGTGGATGACCAAACGTGTCCACTTGAATTGAGACAAAAATTGTGTTTTCCGAGCTGAATCAGAGCGAGTGATTCTTGCTCTAATAGTGACTCGAAGTGTCTTGAGAACTTCAAAGTCTATGTCTACGTTCATTGCNTTATCGTGTAACAATGCAACATCTCTTTTAAAAAAAATCGTGATTCTTGCTCTAATAGTGACTCGAAGTGTCTTGAGAACTTCAAAGTCTATGTCTACGTTCATTGCAGTTCTTTTTGGCAGGAAATCTACTAATAAAACAGTTGAAGATTCCCAGAACCGTTGCCATTACCTTGCCAGTGGAGATAATAACATTCCATTTTTTCGGATCACTTTCCTTTTGCATTTTCCACGCCATGCTTTAACATTTTATTCCGGAGTTGAACTGACTCATCGCCTGTTACAGTACGGAAGAATAGATCGTCAACTTCACAATAAACTTAATCTATGAATTTTTGGGCGGCTGCGAGTCATTGTTTATAGTTCTCGGAACGCAAGTGTAGCACCCATCTTGCACAAACTTCTTGCAAGTGAAACTATTCTTTCATTACTCAGACGATCGAAGTTAGAGACACTTAAGTGTTAAGTAAGTGAACATTCAGAAACTTCGTCCATTGTGACCCGTCTGATATTCACAACAATTTCACGGAATGCCGAAACGACGTCATTACTGACAGAAGTAATAGGTCTGAAACTCCACTGCTTCTCGTGCCTATCTAGGCGCCTCGCCATGATAGNACGTCATTACTGACAGAAGTAATAGGTCTGAAACTCCACTGCTTCTCGTGCCTATCTAGGCGCCTCGCCATGATAGTCAAACGCCAACGACGAACCATTTGGAGAGTAGTGCATCTCTCACTGTAAACAGAGGTTATTTGGGGCTGAATCTCTGTCACACGTTCACCTTTTGCGACTTAAAAAATTGGCAACCGCTCGTGCTTTACAAATGGACACGTTGGTCAATAGTGTCTCCAAGTTTACGAGAAGTAAACTAACACCTTTGAGGTCATACATCCACTAAACTGTTAGAGAGTTGCCATTAGATTCAAAAGAGCGTTTTAAATGGTGTAGAGGTCAGTTATACGTAGATAGTCTTGAGAAAAATAGGGTAAGTTTTTTTTAAGTTGCCCCTGTAAAACCACTAGGGAAAGATGGTGGTAGTGTTAGGTCACAGCCAACAGTACACAAGTCCTAGATGAAAATGTTTATCNAAAACCACTAGGGAAAGATGGTGGTAGTGTTAGGTCACAGCCAACAGTACACAAGTCCTAGATGAAAATGTTTATCGACTCTGCGGCATTATGTTTTTGGGCACTGCTGTTAAAAATGATCTTCTATATACAATAATTTTCTAAGTTTTTCTCTACCATAATGATAAGTTTGATAAACAATGAATGTAAACCTAGTTTCCATCTTCAAACATATAGCCACCGTCTGTAATNACCATAATGATAAGTTTGATAAACAATGAATGTAAACCTAGTTTCCATCTTCAAACATATAGCCACCGTCTGTAATAATTGTATTCTTGCGTAGTACAAAATTTACGACGAATGTATAACCTTGTAATAAAAAAAATTATTTGTGAGGACTGTAGCTAAACATGACGCAGCAATGGTGGGAAAAAAGTCAGTACTAAAGACGTTAACGATTCCATCTCAATCTTTCGGTTACCATTCGTCTCCCTGATGCCTCCAACAGAGAGGCAGCTGTTTCGCGCAGTCCTGCGGGAAGTGACGTCATAGCCGCAAACTTACCCTCGTCTTCCCAGACAATTCCGGCGGGGACTGGCCGAGGGTCCGGCGCTGTTAATGGTGATGGAGGTGTGCGCGCCTGCGGTGGGGCGCCACNGCGGGTATTACTTTTCCATCGGCCCCATACAATAAGACACAGAGAGAGATGCATGTGGACACTACCTGGTTCAAGGCATGGATACCAGACAAATACACTTGTCTACTCTGGCAAGATTAAGTTCCCCGCCTTCGAAAAAAAAACCAGAAAAACACGTAAAAATATCTAAAACATATTGCAACATACACGTATTAATTTACAACGTAGTTGCCATTATTTTCAACATGTTTACTGTAATCAATAAGAAGTTTCTTTCTGGTATATTCTGTACACCACGATGTGTCGATTTGTGTGAGCAAACTGTTGGCCACCATTTTCGTTTATTTATCTTTACTGAATCGCTGACCCTGTGTGGACAACCGCGCGATAAAAGAGATGGAATATCTCTTGGAGCAAGATTCGACGAGTTCTGTGGATGACCAAACGTGTCCACTTGAATTGAGACAAAAATTGTGTTTTCCGAGCTGAATCAGAGCGAGTGATTCTTGCTCTAATAGTGACTCGAAGTGTCTTGAGAACTTCAAAGTCTATGTCTACGTTCATTGCGGTTCTTTTTGGCAGGAAATCTACTAATAAAACAGTTGAAGATTCCCAGAACCGTTGCCATTACCTTGCCAGTAGAGATAATAACATTCAATTTTTTCGGATCACTTTCCTTTTGCATTTTCCACGCCATGCTTTAACATTTTATTCCGGGGTTGAACTGACTCATCGCCTGTTACAGTACGGAAGAATAGATCGTCAACTTCACAATAAACTTAATCTATGAATTTTTGGGCGGCTGCGAGTCATTGTTTATAGTTCTCGGAACGCAAGTTTAACACCCATCTTGCACAAACTTCTTGCAAGTGAAACTATTCTTTCATTACTCAGACGATCGAAGTTAGAGACACTTAAGTGTTAAGTAAGTGAACATTCAGAAACTTCGTCCATTGTGACCCGTCTGATATTCACAACAATTTCACGGAATGCCGAAACAACGTCATTACTGACAGAAGTAATAGGTCTGAAACTCCACTGCTTCTCGTGCCTATCTAGGCGCCTCGCCATGATAGTCAAACGCCAACGACGAACCATTTGGAGAGTAGTGCATCTCTCACTGTAAACAGAGGTTATTTGGGGCTGAATCTCTGTCACACGTTCACCTTTTGCGACTTAAAAAATTGGCAACCGCTCGTGCTTTACAAATGGACACGTTGGTCAATGGTGTCTCCAAGTTTACGAGAAGTAAACTAACACCTTTGAGGTCATACATCCACTAAACTGTTAGAGAGTTGCCATTAGATTCAAAAGAGCGTTTTAAATGGTGTAGAGGTCAGTTATACGTAGATAGTCTTGAGAAAAATAGGGTAAGTTTTTTTTAAGTTGCCCCTGTAAAACCACTAGGGAAAGATGGTGGTAGTGTTAGGTCACAGCCAACAGTACACAAGTCCTAGATGAAAATGTTTATCGACTCTGCGGCATTATGTTTTTGGGCACTGCTGTTAAAAATAATCTTCTATATACAGTAATTTTCGAAGTTTTTCTCGACCATAATGATAAGTTTGATAAACAATGAATGTAAACCTAGTTTCCATCTTCAAACATATAGCCACCGTCTGTAATAATTGTATTCTTGCGTAGTACAAAATTTACGACGAATGTATAACCTTGTAATAAAAAAAATTATTTGTGAGGACTGTAGCTAAACATGACGCAGCAATGGTGGGAAAAAAGTCAGTACTAAAGACGTTAACGATTCCATCTCAATCTTTCGGTTACCATTCGTCTCCCTGATGCCTCCAACAGAGAGGCAGCTGTTTCGCGCAGTCCTGCGGGAAGTGACGTCATAGCCGCAAACTTACCCTCGTCTTCCCAGACAATTCCGGCGGGGACTGGCCGAGGGTCCGGCGCTGTTAATGGTGATGGAGGTGTGCGCGCCTGCGGTGGGGCGCCACCCCCCACCCCCCAGGATGATTTAGACCGGCCGATCGTCTTAGGCAGGCAGTTAAGGATCCCCCTCCCCTGCACCGCCCTGCTGCTTAAACACGTCGTTAGCGAAACCCTGGAGGACAATTCTTCCAATACTTTACCCCCTCCAGCCCCGCAGATGGGATTTATTGCCGAAGCTGCGGCATAGCGTCCCTGCAGACATCACGTCGAGCTCGACGTCGTTCACGTAGTTTCATAGCAGCTCCTCAGACCTACAAGGGTCTAGCGGTAAAGACTGTTCAAGGTTCACTGACCACTTTTGGTAATCAACCTTTGAAAAATGTCACCGCCCATACCTGCACACATCTTAGCGGTCACACTGACTGACGTGGGCCTAGTAAAGTTGGTAACGACTGCGGAAAAGTCGTTCCGCGCCCTGACGCTGAATTAAAAATATCAGGTTAACATTGAAAAAAAATTAAATTATTTATTTTTCTTTTTGATTTTTGATTCAGACATATACACGTAGGCTTCAGCAGAGTTGTTATATATTTACTTTTTTAAATAATTTCACGGTTTCACTTGGCCGATGCATGAATAAAATAATCAAGCCCATGGCAATGCTAATTTTACATCGCAAATTGCCTACTAGTAGATCTTGAAAAGGGTTTAGTTTACCTTGAACGGCCTATAGTAACGAACATTTTGATACGATTATCTCGCTGAGTACGATAGTGAAAAGGCAGACGTAAATATTTAAAGATCTGATTAATTAAGGGGCTCGCCTATTTGGTGCTTGAACTGCGTTGCAGTGTGTTGTAGATCCAGGTGTTTTCTTTACGAAATTATTAAACGTGTGCACACTATGCTGAACTTTCAGAAAAATAACCATTTTCAGACTGTGACTGTCAATAATTTTCAAGAAATCGCGCACGTTAGAACCACCATTTGGGAGCACTTCGACATAGATAAAAACAGTTTTTTTTTCCTTTCAAAACATATCTCAAAATGTTTGGGTCAGATACATACAAACTTACTCGAGGGACCTGCGTTAAACTTTGCCACAGATTTTCCTCCAATAAAATTATACGGTCACAGCTTAATGTTCTATATGTACACGCAGTACGACGAGAGCACTGCAAAGCCTTGCGCTTAGCGGCGAAGGCGCACGTCATGCTCGTGGCAATATCGTCCTTAACGCTCCTGCTGTTGTCGGCCCCATACGTGGAAAACAGCTTCAGGTAGGCGAGCTCCTTAATGTGATCTCCTCGCTGACTGCAATGAGAGCGACGGCGTCCAGTCCACACACTCACTGTGTTGCGAAAGTTTTTAGAAAAATCACATAATATACACTGAAGAACCAAAAAAACTGGTATAGGCGTGCGTATGCAAATAACAGAGGTATGGAACCAATCAGAGTAACGCGATACGGTCGGCAGCTAGATCGGTTACTGCTGCTACAATGGCAGGTTATCAAGATTTAAGTGAGTTTGAACGTGGTGTTATAGTCGGCGCACGAGAGATGGGACATAGCATCTCCGAGGTAGCGATAACATTTGGAT
>NQII01004353.1:180315-192339 GCA_002778355.1 Clitarchus hookeri
GGGGGGGGTCTACACGATATTAGGCAGGTGTGCCAGTTTTTTTTTTTTTTTTTTGGCTCTTCAGTGTGCAATATTCTTGACAGGTTGATGGATAATGCAACTGTGTTTGACAATACTCCATTAAATAACATGCCAGATATTATTAAGGGGTCCATCTGTCTGGAGTTATTTTCGACGTTCGAAGCCGAGAAGCACAAGAGCAATAAGGACGATTGTGCCAAACGCGTCAAGTTCACCGTCGCCACTAAGCGCAAGGCTCTGAACTGGCGTGCAGTGTTCTCGTCGTGTAGTGCGTACGTATAGGACTTTCATAGATGACCCTAGCAATTTATTGGCGGAAAGTCTGTGGCAACATTCAAAGCAGGATTTGATTTTAGATTTTATGTTTGGCCCAAATGTTTTGAGGTACGAACTTAAAAAAAAAAAAAAAAAAGCAGGTTTTAACTATGTTGGAGTGCTCTGAAGTAGTGTTTCTGACGTGTTTCTGAAGTGAGTGTCGCCTTGAAACAACTCAACAGCCCTCGTCTGAAGTGTGTGTTCTTTTCGTAGATCAGCACATTGGAGGCGTGTTTAGCAGTTTCGTAGAAGAACCACGTATTTCCAACACACCGCAACGCAGTTCATGCGCCAGGTATGCGGGAATCTTAACGGCCGCCGTTTATTAAGTGTTAAAAGGATTGGATGGATGCTGGTGTTTCCTACATCTTTATGTCATATTTCCCCAGTAGAACCTGAAACAATAGATAAATTCTCGTGTATGTATTACACACAGAAACCAACATAGTGAAGTGAAGTGAAACGCTGATAGCACTGAAAAATTTGTGAAATTGTATTAATTAAATGTTCAGACCTTACTTCTTGTTACAGAGGGTGAGGGATAAGTATCAAACTTTCCTTTACCATAACTATGATCATTTTAATATCACTCTCCTCTCTTTCTCACTCGCGCTCTCTCTCTCTCTCTCTCTCTCTCTCTCTCTCTCTCTCTCTCTCTCTCTGTTTTGCAGTTTTGGCCGTATCAATATCTGAAAATGAAATACATTTGAAGTAGGACGAGTCATGCAGTTTACCACAAGTCATACATATTTATTACATACTTAGGTAGTTGCTGACTACTGTCTCTCAACCAAAGGTGGTAACATCCCTGTTGGCTAGAAACTGTGCGTTGCGTGAATTACCACCTGTTCCATTGATTGATGTCTCGGCCCCTTCATGTCCGATAATAGACACTTGCGAATCACGTTCAGTACAGTGACACGTTTCATCCTTTAAATAGTCGTGCAGACCACACAAAGTCGTAACAAGGAGAACCGCATGTTTGTGAGTTACACTCAATCGACGTTCAAACATCCTGAATCTTCGTGCCGAGATCCCAAACGTTATTCTCTACAGTGTTTCTTGCACGACTCGACCGGCAGTTGAGGACCGTTTCTTCTTCTACCCCTTGCAGATCATCACGAGAGAAAGCCACGTGGGTTACACAGTGAAGGGCAGGTCTTGACGGCGAGGACCCTGTCCGGAAATGCCGATGATGTGAATACAATGAGCGCAGTGCCCTTGATCAGTGATTCCCAAAGTTCTACGAACCGCGACCCATTAAAAAAAAATGCCAAAGTTCAGGACCCACTTTAATGCTTTNCAGTGATTCCCAAAGTTCTACGAACCGCGACCCATTAAAAAAAAATGCCAAAGTTCAGGACCCACTTTAATGCTTTATGCGAGTCGGCCGGCGCGAGTGGTGGCCGCGCGGGGGAGAAAGGGGAGGGGGGTCGCATTCACTGCGTACTCTGCATAGTAATTTACGTCTGATTGACAGTTGCATTGCATGTGTGTAGGTTCTAAATTATAACATTTATAACTCACGCATATGTTTATGTATGAAATTATATTTATAGGGGCCCCGCCGAATTATAGTCTGTGGACCCACCGGTGGGTCGCGACCCATACTTTGGGAAATACTGCCNATTTATAGGGGCCCCGCCGAATTATAGTCTGTGGACCCACCGGTGGGTCGCGACCCATACTTTGGGAAATACTGCCCTAGATGACTCCCATCCCGTGCGACTCCTGCACCGCCGGCGCGGCGTGAGCTTACCTTGAGTAGCCGACTCGTAAACGCCTCTGCCTCAGGTTACAGACGGTCCATTCTACCGTAGCTGAACAAGATGCCTACAGTTTGTTGGTTGTGACGACGAAACAAGTGCTCTATTGACTTGCTGCCAGGGCGATGGAGACGAAATTAATTATTTTATACCAGTACGAAAACCCGTTCAACATGGAGACATTAATTATAAGTACTATTTCCTCGCATAAAAACGGTTTAGATCACACAATTTTTTTGCATTATATCATGTCAAAATCAAACTTTTAGTGTTTTTAGGACGCACAAATCCAATAATCTAAATCACTTACAGAAAATGTAACAAGGGTGACTGAAAGGTCATGTTTTAATACATTTCAAGGCATAATTAGCAAAACGCATTTTACGTTTAAAAAAAATCATAAACTACAACAAATAAAACAAAATTCAATAATTTTCTTTTTAAAATTATTTAAAAAATTGCTAAATATATTTATTGCGTGATTTTGAAGACCCCTTAAATCAACTCACAGTAACTCATTCGAACGCGAATTATCACATTTCGGTAAAATAAATAGTTTTTATTATGTTTACGTTTGTACACAAACATGCTGTCTAAAATTTTATGCGTGAGGAAGTAGTACTTTTAAATTAATGTCTACAATTTGAAAGGTATTTCGTACAATCCATCATAATGACATTTTCTATCACCAGCAACTTTAAGTACAGCACGCATAAAAAAGGGCTCATTTGCAATACCTGAAACAAATTTATGTGGGTCTGGAAGGGTTACATTGACGTACGGTTAAAGAGGGCATGCACACACTTGCATATCAGGGACTTTTTTCACTCTCTCAGTTGGCGAACATGAAATGGGACATGNTAAAGAGGGCATGCACACACTTGCATATCAGGGACTTTTTTCACTCTCTCAGTTGGCGAACATGAAATGGGACATACGAATTACCGTAGGTACTTGTAATATATAAAAATACGGCACTCTGTCATTTCATAAACAGGTTAAAGCATACATGGTCTCCTACAGGGGATGGAAAACATAATATGAACACCATGCAATATAGTACATTTTGTTGCATGTTGGCAACACTTCTTCCATGTAAATAATGTGACGCGTATGTATTGCACAGTTTATGTGCCAAGTCTTGTAGGTTATATTTCAGTGTATTATACGCTTTGTTCTGCGACGGTTAAAACAAGCGATCAGTGAAATGTGTGGTCTCTCAGACTTCGAAAGAGGGCAAATCGTTGGTGCTCGGTTAGCGGGAACGTCTGTGACAAAAACAGCTTAATTGTTTAACGTTTCACGAGCGACAGTATCCACGGTAATGACAGCATACACAAAATATGGCAAAAAATCATCGGCGAAGAGCAATAGTGGGCGAACCCAAAGTTAACTGGCAGAGATCGACGAATATTAAAAATAATTGTGGCCAGACAACATAAAACTACCGTGGCAAAAGTGACAGCAGAACTCAACACTCACTTGAGTAATACTGTTTAGACAAAAACAGTACGGCGGGAACTCCACAGAGCTAACATTCATGGAAGGGCTGCAATTGCGAAACGGAAGCCAACGCTAAGCTACGAAAGAAGAGCTGCCACGATCATAAAACATGGACACTTGATGGAATGTGGTATGGTCTGATGAATCATCGCTTACATTGTTTCCTACAGACGGCCGGCTTTATGTATGGAGAACCCCAACAGAAGCCTACGATCCGGACTGCCTGCTTCCTACAGTCAAGTATGGGGGAGGTTCCGTTATGATTTGGGCGTCTACATCGTGGTATTCAGCTGGTCCTCTCATTCACATCACTGGCCGGATTACTGCGAATGAATATCTCGACATCCTCAATGATGAAGTTCTCACTATGACTAGCATATTGCTGCCAAACACTGCCATATTCCAAGATGATGATGCGCCCATCTTACACAGCCAAAAAGGCTCAGTCTTGGTTTGAGGGGCATCAGAATATCATCAAACAATCGCCAGACCTCAACATAACTGAACCGTTATGGAGAGTTTTAGAGCTGAGAGTGAGGAGCAGATTTCCATCTCCAACATCATTGAAGCAATTGGCGGATGTTTTGGTACAAGAATGGGACAACATTCCGTTGGAAACTATTCAGACACTCTACGAATCTATTCTGCGAAGAATTGCAGCTGTTATAAAAGAAAATGGTGGCCCAACACCTTGTTAATAAATAAATATTGTGTATATGACAGGTGTTCATATTATTTTGTCCATCCCGTGTAGTTAGTCACATGGTCTCCGAGGAGCAGGAGTGCCAGGTAAGTACAGAAATTATGGTTTGTGCTCTGGATGGGCGTAGAGCGTGGTGAGAAGGTGTTTTAGTCAGGTTCATGCAATAGAAAATAAAAACGGAAAGTTTTCCCGTTGGCGGAGATGAAGTAAAGCGCGCGGGGACGACCCTCGCCATGACGAAGCAGGCGGTCAGGAGGGAGAGAGGGGATCTCTCGCTGAATGGCTATTGACCGCAACCATCACGCTTTGTCCACACACTCAGTTTACGAGCGGGCCGTGCCCCGCACACACACACACACACACACACACACACACACACGTCACACTAGAGGGAGGAATGTCTTGGGGTACCAGCACGAGGGGTTGCCATCGAGGTTGTGTGCGAGAGTGCAGGGCTGGCAATTCCCTCCCGGGACCCCGGCCAACCATCCAGGAAATTGGTTTCCTCGACGAGGGGAGGAAGGAGGAAAGAAAGAAAATAGAGTTTCGGGAATTGGGGCGCTGGTTTGCGGGGAGGAGGAGAGAGTAAATCTTCAGATGCAAGACAAGCAACCAAACTGATTAAGGCATCACTGTTGGCTGTGAGGGGGCGACCTGGGGGATGTTGGTAGGGTGATCGCTGTGACTTTCCAATAAAGGGGTGGTGTGCAAAGTGCGCGAGTTGCTGCATGACTTCGTCTAATTAAACGTCTGTTTTCACGGGACGATATCCAAGGAATAATATATTTCGCGTGATCAGGTGACTCTAGTGCTGATGGCGGCACCGCTCTGACAGACATACAGTCATATTTCACTTGCTGCCGCTCCCAAGCATAGCTGGCAATTCTCATAAATGCCTCCTCTTGGAATTGTTCTTATATTCACGTCTTATTTACGTATTCTGAGAGAATAGAAACTACTCGGTTAGTGCAATGTCTTCCAAAATCGTTAGACAATTACAAACAATGTGAAGATTAGTAGTTTAGAACACGATGTAAGGATTGCTGGTGAACGCCGAGTAAAAACAGTCAAAATTTACACACTACAATTGGGGNTAGTTTAGAACACGATGTAAGGATTGCTGGTGAACGCCGAGTAAAAACAGTCAAAATTTACACACTACAATTGGGTTTTTTTTTAATAGCTTGTTTATATTTAAAAAAAAAAGAAAATTCAGAAAGTACTACAGGTGTGCACATCTTTTATCATTAGGATGTGCCACGTAGTTGGAGANAAAAAAAAAAGAAAATTCAGAAAGTACTACAGGTGTGCACATCTTTTATCATTAGGATGTGCCACGTAGTTGGAGAATCGCTGATGGCGACGTATAAAGTATGGGTTCTACAATCTTACACCAGGGAAATTTTTGATTTTAAATTTTGAAATAATTATATTTATGCAAAATTCGTGCCAATTTCGCAATAACTTCCTTAAAAAAATGCGTATTTACCAACTTATCAAGTGAATTAAATCGATAGTATCACCGCCTAATAGGTGCCATATCCAGTTACTAGTTAAATGGAAGCACGTTGAGAGTTTCAGCTGGGCACACGTCTAAGTATGTAAAGACCAGCTGCTCTTAGGCATGCTGTACTTTGAGAGTAATAAATAAATCTCAAAGATCACAATTTTAAAGAAATGCATTTGGCGGTCGTTGAGGCACACCGNTACTTTGAGAGTAATAAATAAATCTCAAAGATCACAATTTTAAAGAAATGCATTTGGCGGTCGTTGAGGCACACCATACCACGTGCGAATGCATATGAAAAATACCCCTATACCGAGTTAAAGGCTGTTCACGATAAATTGACAACTTTTTAAATCAACCTTTGAAAAATATAACTGGTCCTACTTGCATATATTTAAACGAGTGCACTGAGTAGCACGCGTCCAATAAAGTTGGTAACGACGGAGGGAAATTATTTCCATTTTTGAACGTCAAATTAAAAGTGTTAGATAAACATTTATGAAAACTAAAATAATTTATTTTGCTTTCTGTTTTTTTTTAATGAACTTACATAAAAGAATTAGCCCCACGTTTCTTGTAGATTCGACAAATGACTGAGCTTGTTGTTGGTTACCTCACTGAATGGATGTTTCTTTCCCATGTGTATNGGTTACCTCACTGAATGGATGTTTCTTTCCCATGTGTGTAAAACACGCATATGGTCTCTTTCCGTGGCATTTAGTGTTACGCAAGTGTTGAGAAACTGTGCGCGCAACTGTAGGTAGGTATGGCTTAACGTCTCATCGACAGTAAAGTCATAAGAAACAGAAAGTTCGTTAGAGAAGCAGGAACGGGAAGGGATATAGCAATTCAAATCATCCTTATTATAGCTGGTCTTTTCACAGCTGAGGAATATGTTCAAAAAATGGACCCCTTTTCAAATACTTCTCGTAAAAAGGTCCTACATTAGTACCACTAAAAACTAAAATTGTGCTTGTGACTTTCGCAAAAATGGTATGCTAGACATTTGCAGCTGTTGCTTAACTTAGTAATCCAGAAGAAAGGTATTTAAAACGAAATCTAACAGAGAATATTGTAAAGTATGTTAAAATATGATTAAAACTATTGAGACTGTTGATATGAAGTGGGGATGCAATAAGGACGGCAGTCACGCCATGTCAGATAAAATGTCATCTCTTTTAACGCATCCAAATGGCTTGCAGCATTAAAAACGAATAAAGTGAAATTATGAAAACGTATTAACTACATAGTGGAAGTCTGTAGAGTAGTACAGTGCTGGTAACTATTATGGTGTCTGTAAAGATATGTTAAGGAATTTTCCATACAATAGTACGAAAACTTAGTTTATGTGCAAAAAGGCTTAAAACAATATAGATTAAATACATAAAAACCGTATATCCTCAATGTCCATTGAAGTAAATTTATTCTTGAAGTGGAATAAAACTGATTGCCAAGACGCTCATCAAATAATAGCATTAACAAACTATTAAAAATATTATTTAATTGTTTTTCATAAGTACACAAAAGAAAACACGAGGTCAGACAAAATACAAAACATACGTTTATGCCTTATTTATATTTTTATTGGCTTCATTTAACATTATGCAGATCCCACAAGAGCAAAGCTGAAGGATATAGAAGCAATACATAAGTATGTAACAAGTAATAATGCAACTAAGGTATTAAACATTCTATATAATATAAATTATAAAAAAACTACACAGAATAAAATAGGTAAATGAATAAAGAATTCAACAGAGGACAACGTATAAATTACGAAAGTTAATGTGATTTCTTATATCCATCGCTACAATAACACTGACCCTTAAACGTTCTTTAGCGGATATTTGGAAGCAGCTCAAAAAATAACTTTATTTATTAAAAAATTCCATTTTGATGAACAATCAATATTATAAAGGACAGCAGTGACTGAAAACTTGCGGGAGACTTCTGACAGACAAGTCGCCAATGACGTCAGAGGAGAATTTGAACTTTGCTTCTCCGTCAATACAATGTTAGAAGTCGAAGAGGTTGTAGGTGTTTGGGTATTACTGAACACATTGAAACAGAGGAGGAGAAAGAGAACATTTTAACTTTGTCCTTGGATTTACTTGAAGTTACAAATATAAACCTACTTCTTACTAATTACAGGACCACTTTCGTTGGCACCTATTAAGTATTTAACATAGTATGCTGCAATTTGAGTCATATTTTCCACCGTGAAGGTTTTCCTTATCAGGATACTTGTGTCATCTGCAAATCTGTTGAAACTTGTTTACTTATAATAAACGGTAAATCATTTAGGTAAGTACATAAAGTAAATACTACAGAAGTTCTTGGATTGAACGGTTGAGAACTTCACGTTTTTTAATTCTACCATAAAAAATATTTTTGGATGAATTTTATTAAGGAAATATTACGGTTTTCTACTTATAACAGATGTAACGATTCAGCATTTAATTTTAGTTATTAAATCTATCATTAAAGAGCTGTTTTTCTATTAGTAGGCGCAAGCACAATTATTTGGTAATGTCACAAAACTACTTATAACATGTTCTTGTTAAAAAAAAATGTCTTGTAAAAAAGAACTTTGTTTTTTGAAATCCCCATTTACAACGGATTTGTTGTCTTAAAGTGTAATAAATTGTGAGACGGTATAAACGTAATTTGTGGTGACGTTATTTACAAATTAAGCGTAACACACCCATCAAAGACCTTATCAAATTGGTTAACAATGAAAAGTATTGATAATTTCCTACGTTATTTTCATCGCTTCACTCAAGCAGGGGAAGCACCAAAAGAAATATATTATGAAAATAAAGCTTTACGGTTTGCATAATTCTTGAGCGTTAGTATTTTCTGAACTCCATAACTCTTACGCGTGATTCAAAATGGCGACCCGTAAGTTTGTGTCCCTTGAACATCATGGATGTCGAGTTCATACGACCTTCAGCTTAGTTCTCGCACTATGTGAGTGGGCGTCCCATTATCTCCGGATAGTGTAGCTTGTAAATTTAGTAACTAGTAATATAGCTAAATTCTCGTGTCTTCTAACCCTGTTTATAAATATTTTTCAGGCCACGAAGTGGACACCATAGCCACGTAAGAATTTATTATCGATGACACTTAATAGAACACGTGGCCTAGTAATAGCCAGAAAGATTTAGTTAATAGACTAGTACCTTTCAATTAGAAAGTATGCATTATTTTTATAATGCGTTTAGTTTGTACGTTTGTACGACAATTTTGGCGAATGAGGTTTATTACAAAACATATAATTAATTGTTAAAATGTAATAATAAAACTGTTATTTTTAGCGGAGTAAAATCACGCACGTTGAATTATGTACGCAGAAGACGATTACAATTAATTTATTCTTTACTGTTTAGTTACCATAGGAAAAGAGAAACGATACAATTATCGTGATTGTAGAAACAGTCCAATCCAATTCATACTATTACGATTAAATAACTCTACAGTCTCAGAAACTTGAACTAAACCAACTTGAGAAAGTTTTTAAATCGAACACTCCACGTGAAAATAAAGGTAAATCTACGTAGAACTTGTTACTAGTTTCCTGCAACAAATTGCAGATGCTGTCTTCGCTGTCTGCAGACTTAGGACAAAATTAAATTGAACTCTTGCCACTGTAGATACCTTGCACTTAATGGACCATTTATCTTTCTGGAGTCCTTATTAAATTCTTCGCCGTGTTGTTGCATTACAGCGTCTTGTTGGGTTTCTTAAATAATGGCATCCGCGTTGGCAACGGTGCAAATGAAAACACATCCAAGTTTTTTTTATGAGATTATTCTGCAATGCAAAATTAAGCTAGCTACTTCGCTGTCTTCCAGCGGAATGATAAGTCAGGAGTGCCGCTGCCAGGCGTGTCACGAGACAGCAAAGTGACTCGCTAGATGAGCGCATTATCCAGTGCTCGAGGAATAATTTCTGAAGTGGAGGACGTGAGCCACCGAGGGAACTGTAGGAGCGCGATGAGATCCAGGATAACGGGCGCCGTGAAAAGCAGCTTACGCCGTATTACGTCCCGACGAGATTACAGCAGGCTCATCTGCCCTCTCAGCTCGTCGAGCAGCTGCAGGATGGGTCGTCGCCGACGACGGCGCACCGTTACGAAGACGTCCGGCCATCTGGGGCCTGTAACACGACCCCTAAAAGTCCTACAAGCTATAGGCACAATTGTTAACTTGTATGTTTTCTGTTATACGATCATGGTGGTGTAGTGGTCAGACTGCTCGCCTCCCACCAAGACGAACTGGGTTCGATTCCCAGCAGGGTCGCTCCCAGGGTTTTCGCATGTGTGAATCGCACCGGACGGTACTACTGGTTTGCGGGTTTTCTCTGGGGTCTCCCGTTTACGTCACACTTGCATTCTGTCGCTGCTCCAAATTCACCTCACTTCACCCTCATTGGGTCTCAGCACGTCGATGTTAAGAGCAGCCCACATCTCCTCGCACACTTCACACACGAGCATACCTTTAGCTACTTGTGTGGCACTTTTAATTACAAGTGAAATGCCACCTTTTTAGACCAGTTCTGTAATTATTTCCGAGTGCATCTGTAGTGAAATATTATGTTTTTTCAATTCTTTATTTTGGGTTCACGTGTTTCTTTTGTAGTTTTGGTAGCTCTAAGTACTCGCAATATAGAAATGTGTGTATGTTTGTGAATAACGAAGGCAACGNGGGGTGCCAAACAGCTGTACATGTAATCGCCAAGAAACCATCTTATGGTAGGTCAACTACTTAGGATTAAAAGATAAATTTAGGGTGTGTATTGTATAGTTTGAGAACTTTTTTGTGCGAAAAAGCAGGATCCGTTGAAACTAACAGAATTTACTGTTTGTCAGCAGAACAAACACAGTAAATTGGATTACACTAATTTTTTTCTCTCGTATTTTCATAATGAATTTTTTGCTGTTAAACAGGTTTATTGTTACGCTTTTATTTCACAAAATGTTTATCCGTAGTAAGTAGATAGAAACCAAATACAATCACCAAACATAAAAAAAATCGTAATTTACGAAACCATTAAGGTTGACTTGTTACAGTAGTTAACTAATCTTGTAGAACCAGTATACAACTGTAGAATTACCATGGATATTTACAAATCTCATCTGTGAGCTTGTATTACGTGACTTGTTTATACAAGTCAACAAGTTGTAGACATGTGGACTTGTGGGAGTTGCGTCATAGGCCCCTGGACAGATCGTAGAGGGACATGGCAGCCGCTCTCCACGTTCCAACATTGGACTGTTTCACTGACAATATCACTATCTAAACAAAGTAGGGTATGTCTTGAGGTTACAACACCATTTATGTAAGTAAGTGTTTTGAGATATTTGCACACTTACGCTAAGATATTTTTAACCCTGTTATAATATATTCAAGGTGGTCAAAGCAATTCATTCATAAAAAAATGAGGGGTTTGTTGAAAATTCGCATGCAATACGTTTATCACTGCTGACCACGTGACTTCGGCAGTTGTATTGGTGATTGGGGCGTCAATGTCGTGGGAACACTGTGATGGTGTCTCATGGACAAAGAGCACCCGTTCGAAGAATTAACGTCCTACGATTGACGGTCCACGGAAACTACGAGAGAATCGCTGACGACGTCGGGGACGTGGACCTTGCCTGGGCGCGTGGTGCCCCGTTGTACTGCTGCTAGTTCTAACGCTGGTACGGTACTGGAGGCCGGCCTGCTCCCTTTGTCTTCGCTCCGTCTGTGAGCATGCGTGCCATATGTGATGTCACCCTCGGCCGCCTTCTACACTTCCTGAACATTGTTCGAGAGAACGACGTGGAAGACATATAAGGGTTGGTTTCCTATCTTGTAAGGGAGAAGCAGAGAGAGACTCTTTAGGTACGGAACTCTATTGTTACGGGAGTTCAGGACTGCCTTAATATGCCATGATCTAAGATACGTTGTTTCCCTACGGGGTCTCACTTTTAATGTTGACGCAGCTCGCGTGAGTTTATTCCTGTTATACTGGGCCTCATGATAGGCGGTCAATTGAACTTGAGGTANGTTGACGCAGCTCGCGTGAGTTTATTCCTGTTATACTGGGCCTCATGATAGGCGGTCAATTGAACTTGAGGTATAGTACTGCAGGCTTATCTAGGCCTCACGTTGGGTAGTAAATTAACTCAACGCAGGTACCGCCACTGTAGAAGACATGGTGGCTTA
>NQII01004353.1:193222-269637 GCA_002778355.1 Clitarchus hookeri
GGTGTGAGGGAGTGATGGATGTGAGCCAATATCGTGCTATAATCCCTAAACCGGCATGCGACAATGTGATCCTTAATCTTTAAAATTTAATCACTTTGTATTTTATAATTTAATTGAGAGGTTATTGTATATAATATTTCATACCTTTTATTTTATATTTTTGTACTTGGGTGACCATCAGGGTCTGTTATAACTGTATTATGTAGTATTATTGGGGGCATTTTTAAAAGAAGTAAAATTTTTTTGACCCCTAAAATATAAAAATTAATAAATAAAGATAATTGTTGTACGTTGCTTTTGCAAACCCGTCCACTGTGCCTTTTTTGACCACCGACCGGCGTGGCGAGGAGGGCCGGGGGAGGAGCGGGGGTGTTTAGGCTTTATGGGAATATCCCACTGGAGAAAGTAGAGATGGAGTACCTGTCCCCATGTGTCGGCAAGCTACCGGCACATTACGCAGAAGACAAAATCGGCCTTCCTGATAACGGAATACAGAGTTGGAACAGTCACTTGTATCGCCAACTCCAGTCGCACATGCCAGCAAAATGGCGTCACTTCGTCACTTGCCAGCAAAATGTTGGAACGCCGTTCGCCAATCAGCGCCTGATAACCTACTTAACAGCCGGCAGCCCAGAAAATATCGAACCTTTCGCAGTGTGTAAGTAGCCAATCAGGTACAGGACCCGTTTCCGCTTAATGTCGCACATCCAATCAGAGAACGGACACGCTCATACACTAAGAGAAAGGTTTGTTACAGCCAACAAAACATTTGTTTGTACAGGGCCAAAAATATATTTTGTTGAGTAAACAAGACTTGAAAAGCAATAAAAACGGATTTTGTTCATCTAACAAAATATTCGCTTGAATTAACCAAATATCTGCGTTGGGACAAAATAAACTGGATTGTCAACAAAATATTTAGTTGAATGAACTTGTGTATACATATTTTTTCTGGCCAATCATTTGATTGCCTTCTTTTGAAAACACAGCTAAAGGGTTTGTTTGCATTTTTTGAGAGAATTAGGATAACAGTGCTTGTTACTGCATTTATTGATGTTTGATAATAGTATTAACATACTAGTAAAAGAAGTTAGACAGAAAACTAAATAGTAAAGCTGCAAAACTTGAAATACTTATTTGCGCACGTTGCCCAGTATTCTAATGTATTGTAAAATATTCGCATCATATCAGTAGTCACATGAGCTGAGGTTGCTAAGGTTCGAGTCTTGGCTAAGTTTCTGGTTTTTTTTTTTGGTTATATTAACCCAAACTCTTTTTGTGTACGTAGATCAAAACAAATCATTATTTACATCAATTAAATCTTTGTTTACGGTAACAAAATGAGAAAAACGAAATAACTGGTTTTCAACAACAAAGATATTTAATTGCCCCTATACAAGCAATTAATTTGGTTGCGTGAAACGAAACTTTTTTTTTTTCCTTCTGTGCATCAAAGAGACCACTAAGCCGTTTCGCATTTGTGTGATTATCTACTCTAACCTCGTCTTCAGTATATGAGGTAGATCTCTGCGACACGGTCAGTAGATAGCTGAGAGCTGCGTCCGCATTTCTCTGGAGCCATTGTCGTAGCCACAGCTCCTTGCAGCGGGGAGCGGGTGTGAAAGTAAACTTCCTTCACTAACGCAGACATTTCGAGCAGCGTGGTTTTGTGTTGTATCCCCCCGATATTCCCTTTCTAGGTCGAGGACAAATTGCCCCTACTAAAATGTTATGGTGTTGAGGAGTGTTTGCGGGGTTGGCGGTGAAAATAATAGAGATTCGACTATGGGGAATCTATTCTTGTACTCAGAATGAAATTAAAAGCGTGGTATTCGGCGAAGAAATAAAATTTGGGGGATAAATAATTTAAAATGCCGTGTACTTCCAGTAATTTTTACGAATAGTAATTTGAAAACAACACTAGTGATGCACCATTATGAAATCAGTCAAAACTAAAAGACTTTCTGAAAGTGACTTGAAATTTAAAAATATACAAAATATTAAAAAAAAAAATTTATGTTTAGCCCTACAATCAAGAGATTTGTATCGGTAACATATGCGGAATTTCTTATACTTCTGTAAAATTGTTCATACTACATAAGACAACAAAATCAGGATCCATTAAGTAAATCACAAGCTTTGCGGAAAAAGCGGTCACAATTAAGCTATACAGGATGAGTATAAATGAATACCCCAACTTTGAAGGTCTATAATATCAAAACCAAACAACCTACAACCTTGGTTGACCAATCAAATGAACCGTGGAACTGTGAAGTTTGTTTACCATACAATCAAGGCCGGACTAAGAGACCTAGGGCCCCTATATTTTTTATTATTATCAAACATAGGAAACATACTAAATTTGCCTAATTCTAAGTGCTGCGTACGCGACGCAAAAAGAATTGATAACCTCAGTATAGTCAACTGATTGCAATATTATTTGTGACTCTATGAACAATATAGAGCGTGAATTAGTCTCCCCTCTTCTGTGGTAGATCTTAAGTAATTCTGAACTCTCTTTAACGCTGAAAATGATCGTTTTGTTGAACAGTTTGTCCCCTGGCCAGCCCCCCCCCCCCCTTCCCAACCGCGAGGCTAGTGCCATAGGCAGGTACCTTATTCGCCTAGGCGGAAATCCGTCACTGCTTGCCAGGCATGGTTAATGAGCGATAGACATGCCGAGAAGACATACGAGACAGCCGGAGTAAACGTGAATTTGTTCTNCAACTGCTATGTTATACTTATATTTGCAAAGCGTTGCTATAATAGAAGATAATCAGCTGCAACTTGTTAGCTTACATTCGGAAGGAAATATCACCCTCCTGTCGGTGTGTATGTGTAGTGGTGTGCGTGTGCCTGGATGTGTGCGCGCGCGCGAGTGCATACGTAAGTGAACACCTAAAAACTTTTGAAACCTTGCACCAATTTCCATTTAACACAATACAATTCTTAGGAAGTTCAGCAGTGTTTTATTATTTTCGACCGTACGGAATGCTTATTTCCAAAGCGGCGACAATTTTTAATTTTTGGGAGCTTTGTATTATTTCACGAACCATTCCAACCGATTTGAACCATAAGTGATGCGTTGACACTACACAGTAAACACAGATTTCAAGAACGCACTCATTTGATACACTCGCTTGTCCAGCAAAAAACAGATACTCTAAAAATGTAAATATAATATGTGCGCACACCATTTGCTCTTATGTAGATATTTAATATTCCTAGCAGTCCTTCTCACATTATAGTTTAGTTCTCCCAATAGTAAAGTAACCTCGCCTCGCTGAAACTAGGTACCCTGGGGACAACTTTTAAAAAGACAAAAATTAGACATTTCCCTAAAATACGTGCACTCATTAGTGCTTTTTAACGGTCATGTAACGACAAGTACACTTAAAAGAAACCAAGAAGAGAATTTAATTCTTAAGTGGACTTATAATTATCCTAGCAGGGTACAGCACACCGAGCTATGTTGCCCAAGGGCGAGAGAAAAACGCGAGTTTGATCACCGCCAACACTCCTACGGGTAATTGAACTGGCGGCCATCCAAGGAGCTGCAGTTTGATGCAGCTGAGAGCTGTTGGTGCGCCCGCCATCTGGTTCTGAGGACACTCATTTATTAGTAAAATCCGTTGTTCAGTAGGCGTCACTGCCCGCCCACTGCGGCACGTCCAGGGGGCTTCTTATAAGTTATTTCTTTCGTTTCCTGTCGTCGCAAATATTAGTTATAACTCGAATTTTCGTTTCCTAACGAAAGGAGCTATTCCAAGCGCATTCTAGTGTTAGTTTGACGTCACTACGTTCTATAGGAAACTCGAAACGACAACGAAGCCCCTCAGGCTTTCGTTGCAGAGTTTTATTGTGAAAACTTGGCTGGGGTGTGGTACAGGTTGTTATTCGTGACTGTGGAAGAAGAGAATCGTGAAGTCATGTGCCTTCAAGCTTTACCAAAACATAAAAATATATTACAGAAAAGTTATTTTAAAAGCACTAATTTACCTTTCTGTTTTAATTTGTGAACCATGTAAGCAGCAGTGTAGGCTGGCTATAGTGAGGGTATTAATTATTTAATTACGGTTGTTTATTATGAAATACGAGTTATAAACACGAACTTATTCAAAATTTCTTTTGAACAATGTAGTTTGTAAATTAACAGATAGGTAGCGCTAAACAGTAAATAATTTTTGGGAGTACACAACCAAATTACTTTCTCTTGAAAATTATTGAGTGAAAATTCATACCACATTGGAATTAATACAATTGACTAGAAACACGACTGCCTCTAGTTTGTTGTCCATAGCTTATTTTATAATCTTGGTATTAAAAAAAAACAAAAAAAACACAGTGTTCGTAAATAGCTTGCAACCAAACAGCGAAATGGTCATGGAGAAAAATCTTCGGACATGTGACAACCAAAGTTCTGTCTGCTCTCTCTTATCGGCGTACATGCGAGTCCATTTTAATACAGTGCATACGAAACTACAGCATATTTATCTGTAATAAATACATCACACGTCCAGATGAGTTAGAAAATAGTACGATGTCGACAGCAAATTTGACACACCTTGACGAACGAAATATGCCTTTCTCCTAGAATAAATTACTTATTTAATACTGACATTTAAAACACACCAACGCAAACAAAATATTTTAATGGCATTACTGCTGTGGTATATTAATGTTTTGAAGCTTAGGTATTCATAATTTATAAACAAACTTTCGTAATTCAGTTAAAGTTCATGCGCGTAGTGTTGCCATCTTGCATTCACTAACGAAAACCCGAACATTGCCGAAACCTCGGGGGGCTGTAACGAAATATGAGTTAGAATACGAAATTGCCTTTCTCGGAGATTTCATTCGTTTCGAGAGCTTTCGAAACTTAACGAATACGAAAAATGAACGAATGACTTAGAGTAAGCCCCCAGGACACAACCAGAGCCGTGCCATTGTTCAGTATGATTACCGTTGTGGGACGAGGGAGCTCTCGAGGTCCCCACTCCAGTATGCATTGTTCCAACCAACACCATCATCACACACGACTGTGTTCTACGTCCAGCCAACAGCAGCTTTATGCTTTTCCACAGCACGAGTTGAGTGAATTGTTCTAATATTCTTCACTGGAAGAGGAAATGTGTGAAAAACCCTGCAGTGTTCTGTCTGCAAGATATTCCTCATTAGATAATTTTCCTATCCGCCAGAGTCGATTTGAAAGCTGAAGTCCTTACACCGAGCCAGCCATAATCTCACCTTCGGTTTAAACCTGATAGTACTGTTATTTATAGTCTCACATGCGTAAGCGAATACTTTTAAAGTATTACGCAGTTTTCTTTGCTTCGATGTGGTAGCAGAATATTCACAAGCTACGTGCTGTGTTCAGGTGTCCAAAAATGCTCAGGTGTGCAAATGAATGTTCACTCCCGATTCTCCTACAACAATGAGATAAGGCTATTTTGTTGAGTATTGTCGGTGACAAATAACGTAGTTGATATCAGTAACAAAACTGAGGGGAAACAGCACTGTCACAGTGCTCTCTTCGTGCACGTCGGACACGATTTGTACCCCCATCCTCCTCCCCCTGAGACTGCCCATCATCTGTACGTAATGAAAGGTGTGTCTGGTTTCACTCCGAAGGGGTGTGTCGATTACGCACAAGATAAACCCCTCCTTCCAATTGTGACTCCAACGTTTTTGAGGATCTCCTCCAGCATATATTCAGAGATAAATATTCCGCAGTAGCGGGAAAGTTTCCCGTTTATTCTCGTGAAAACTGCGCAAATAAAGAGGTATTTGAAATAGTTATGGCAACTATGCAACCCATAAGCACGCACCACTATGCTCAACCTCCCGGATAAATCAGGTCTCGACGGCGGCGTGGGAGTCGAATGCCATTCGCGCGAGAGGGAAACCGATGTTTACTTAGCTGCGCTGTAGCGAAAGGGCCAGTCGGCGACGTCTCGTATTGTCTCCTTTCGCGCTGAGCCGCACAGTGCACAATCGATAGCCTTGCCATCCCTGACCCGGTTGCCTTGGTGAGGGGTGAGACGCGGTTGACGGACTGCGGTGCAGCAGAACGTGAGCCATCCACCCCCTCGTCAGCTGTCACTCGCAGAGCCCAACCACCCCGTCAATCACTCGCCTTCTGTCCTGCTCCACGTTCCTTCCTGACTGCGAGTTTCCTTCCCTGCACCACGCGTCCTTCCATACGCTCGTCACCAAGTTTCAAGCATAATAGATCCACGAAGTTTTTAAGAGACCTGCCAACCTGGCGACGTTTCCCGAAGTGCGGGGGTGATAAGTGTCACACTGCTATGCGCATATAGCGCGCCATCGCCACTAAGCGCAAGGCTCTAAACTGTCTAGCAGTGTTCTCTTCATGCTGCGCGCACCTATGGTACTTTAAGCGTTGACCCTATCATCTTATTGGTGCCAAAACTGTGGCAAGGTTCAGTGCAGGGCCCTTGAGTGTATTTGTATGTGTCTGACTGGTATATTTTGTGATACATAACTTTGCAGAAGTCGTTATTAGCTATGTTGGAGCGCACTGAAATGCACTCAGCAGGCCTCGTCTGAGGCGTACGTTGTTTTCGTAGATCAGCATATTGGGCGCTCGTTTAATAGTTTCGTGAGAAACATGTATTTTAAACACTTTGCGACGCAGTTCAACTAACAGGTAGGCGGGCCCCTTAAACCACATTAATTCACGTTTCCGAGAACGGGGTGGGCTGGCAAAAGATATGCCAAACGCAGCTCTGAAAATTTTTTTTTCGGAATCCTCTGAAGACAGTCTAAGACTTCAAACGCACGTGCGTTTGTATCGCTTCCGTAATTGGTCAGAGGCTTATTTGACACGCCGTGGAAGACTATGAACCAATAATAAAAAAGCTACAAAATGCAAGCCCAATGGTGTCCTTCCACTGCAAGAGCAAGTAACTGAAGGACAACTGACGTCTACTCGACTACACAACTGTGTATTCTAGCCAACATGTCGCTTAACTAGTGAATTTTTTCTGTCTCTGCAGATAGCCAAATGTTGTGTTCATGAAGAGTATTCACAGTAACTACACACTTTTTGAATAAAACGTTTGAAAAATTACACCATGTTTTATGCGTTTGGTTTTTTTCCTGATTATATAATCTAATTAAAATAGTTTCTTACTTCTTTTAACATAAAAGTACGTTACTTTTTGTTGATTTAATTTTTTTCTTACATTTAATTTACAGATTTTAATAAAATATTTATAATTATTACTAACAAAAACGTAGAGATAATATGCGTGTTGGTAACGCTTAGTAATAAATAATTATCTTGCGAAGTGTTTTAAACTGAGTGCGCATGAATACAGTAATTTTGGCGTAATTTCCTATATTTCGTTAAGCTTTGTTTGCGTGAGGCGGAGGAATAGTCTAAAAGTATAACGTAAGCAGGACTTCAGAAAAAGTTGGAAGTAACCATGAATGACGGTTATGCAAAGGAGGTCTAAAGGCTAAAGCATACGACATTATTAAAGGGGTACTCGAACATTTGATTACCGATACTGTGCTCTTAAAATGTGTCGTCTGGGTAGCTGAGCGTGAATAACCACCAGTCCGCCCCCTCATCAAAAGATTACGGCGCCTTAGCGTTACAAGGGGCCACGGTGGCTGAGCGGTTAGCCTGCTCGCCTCCCACCAGGGCAAACATGGCTAAATCCCCGGCCGGGTAACCAGATTTCCACATGTGGGAATCGTGCCGGACGATGCCGCTGGCCGGCGGGTTTTCTCGGGGTTCTCCCATTTCCCAAGCCCTTTCATTCCGGCGCTGCTCCATACTCACCTCAGTCACCTTCGCCGGCTCTCAAGACCTCGCTGTTAAGAGCCACGCAAATCTCTTCACTCACCCTTAGCGTTACAGCCAGTCAGGATATTGGGGGGAAAAAAAAGGTGAAGAACTGCACCGAGGTCTACCGACTCTGTTGGCACACGCGACCCCCATTAGCGTTGTCACGAGCTAGGTCCCAAACATCTAAATAGGGGTTATTTTACCGAATAGGTAAGTGTTTCCATCCAGATTCAAAATCTGGTGTCTCCCGTACCTCCAAATAATTTTGACCTTCAAACGTGCTCTCTGCATTTATGTCATAACGTAACATTTAAAGTTCTTAATTAATTACATTTTGGCGTAAAACCTTAAAAATAATAACCAAAGTCAGAGGACAAACTGTAACTATGCAAATATAATTAGCAGAAAAAGTGATTCAATGAAAATCAAATTCACGAGAGGTGGTAATTTTCAGGATTTCGTGGGTATATTTTTTTTTGGCTTGGACTTACTGACTGAGCTAGATGGTGCAGTGGTAATACTACGGAATCGCATTCGGTAGGACCTAATTTCTGTTTTGTATATGTTTTGAGTGTAGATAGTGTACATTGTGTACTGTGGACATGAACTAGACCTATCTCTTAATGGATTATTGGTAACCCTGCATACAGCAGGGAACTTCTGGCTGCCTAGGTTGGCCAGCCTGTTTCTAAACCGTAACTCCAGTCCAGATGACGTCGAAGCCTCGTTAGGTAAGCAGGTCGCTCGTGTCGCATGTTTTTCTCTTTCATCGTTGCTCAGCAGTGCAATATTGTGCTATTTTCGTCATTTTGTTCGCCATCTGCGTTGTTGATGCATCACAATGGTTTCCCGAAATCACTCCAGATGAACGTTCCTGTTTCTCTGAGCAGCTTACTCCGTCGCTGATGACTTCGCTGTAGACGAGACGTTACGCTCTACCTACCTACAGATCCTACTGTAGAAACCCGAAGATGTCGACAAGCGAGCGGCTTCGACGCGCGGAATACGATCACAGACACTATGATGTGGGCGTTATCATTCTCATATTCGCTGCGCAAAGCTCTGGGAACGCGCCTTGAGTCCGATTGGCTCTTGCGTGCTCCGAAACGTCCCGTAATGGCTGGGCATCCAGCTGGCGAGTTAAGGCCCTTACACAATTTAAAACTTTAATAGTATTTGACTTTACATTTTACTTTCCTTTGACGATACCACCAATACACAATACAAGTAAAGGTCCAGACAATTAAAAATCGGGCTTGCGAGCTTTGTAAAAATGTGTACTGTATCTTTTTATGTAAATAAATATTATATTTTCCAGGAATACATTTTACGTACCTGTTTTTAAGATATTCTTTAACATTAATATTTAAAGTTCATTTCAAAACAAAACACTTATTTGTTTACTTTATTAATAAATATCAATTAATATATTTCCTCTTCACTTGATATTTGTTTGCCGTTTATTTAATGTAGACGAGCTTGGTTATATATACCGAGATGAAAATCTCCATACAGTAAAATAACACTCATTCCACATAATTTCTGCTAGATTCTTGGCAAAATGGCTGCTTGACTTTGACTTGATGTTTCAACTTTTCAAAATCGCGCAGTTCCATCAAGTTCCATAAGAAACGGCATGTCGGAAAGCAAACGTGAAGTCAAATGCGAAAGTTTTGAATTGTGCAGGGAGCCCTTAAATTACCAGGCACCGACTGGCGAACGGTGTTTCGACACGTCTCAGGCCGGTGACGCCATCTCGCTAGCGTGGGCTGCTAGAGTCGGCGGTGCAAACGGCTGTTTCACCTCTGTAATATTGATTACTCTGTGATGGCGTGTCGCCCAGAGCCGGTTACCAGGGAGGAGATGCAGCGCGGCAGAGTGCTTCCGCAGTGCTGTGTACACGCCGTCGGCAGTTCTGGCACGCCCCTCGCCACACACAGAACCCCGGGGAGGCCGCGTCCTTGACTCCGGCCACTACTCGCAACGCTCCACGCAGCACGTCCCCGGCACACATGCTGCACTCAGAAAAAAAACTGTTTGTGCAATTAAACAAAGTGTGTGTTTGGCGCAACCTAATTAATTGGCTGTACAGGGGAAATTAAATATTCCGTTTTTGAAATCAAATTATTTTGTTTCTCTTATATGGTTGCCCGAAACAAAGATTTGGTTGGTGTGACTAAATATTGTTCAGCTCTACGTAGGTACATTAAGACGTTTCGGTTCATGTAAAAAATTTTAAAGTTCGACCGATATACGAATATAAATCATCTTCGCCCTCGCGCTACGCATTATCAAACTCAGCTAAGTGACTACACATGAAGACAGAAAGTTTTTTTTTAGAAATATACAATTCAAATACCGAATAACGCGCGCAAATAAACATTACAATTTTTACAACTTCACTTTTTGGTTTACAATTGAAATTGTTTTACGAAGGTGTTTATACTATTTTTAAGCATTAATAAATTCGATAACAAACAATTTTACTATTATAAATATCACAATAAATGCAAACAAATTATCGAGCTATATTTTGGAACGAAGGTAATCAAATGAGTTGCCAAACAAATATATACAGTTGATTCAACAAAATATTTAGTTGACAGTCTAATTAATTTTGCCCCAACACAGAGGTTTTGTTTATTCAAACATGAATTTTGTTAGCGGAACAAAATTAACTTTGTTGCTTTAAGTTTTGTTTACTCAAAAAAGTAATTTTTTTAAGGCAACTAAATATAATTTTTGACCCTATACAAACCAATAATTTGTTGGCTGTTCTGACAGTGCACGAAATATTTTTATGGCACAGACAAAATAGTTAGAAATAAATTATTTCGCTGTGTCAACAAGTTTCGTTTGGAGGAACTGAAGTTTGGTTGAACCAACAAAATATAGTTTAGCTTAAACAAACGCCACGCAAACAAATATATTTGGTATACTGAAAGAAGTCATTTTCTCGGTTTGTAGGAAACTCTTCACGTGCGCTGCAGAGAAAGTCCCAACGCAACGAAGGTAGGACGATAGGCGTCACAAGCTTAATTCAAGCGTGAATCAAGCTAGTCACGACAAAAATGAAAGATTTAACCAAGCTTGTTGTGCAAGCCAGTAAGTTTGAATCAAGCTAACTAGTCTTCACGTGTCAATATTGTAGCAAGCTTGACCAGTTACACTTGCAGCATGCTTACCATTAGCAAGTATGTGATAGTCTGAGAAATTAGATTTGAATCACGCTTGAATACTGCGTGATATGACAAGCTTGCTCGGCAAGGCAAATTCAAGTCGCATGGCAAACTTTTCACGAGCTGATGTGCTATCTGGCACGGTCCGTGTGGCTAGAATTTCCAGCGCTCAAGTTTGTGGGCGGAGTTTGTCCTGGATCGGGTAAGTGTAAAACACATACTCAAAAAGTCTGACAATTTATTGGCGCCTAGTTTTTATTGTTTAAAACCAGGGGAAAAATGGGTACGTGTACTTATGTACGTGCGTTAGAAGTTATACTTCTTTGGCGTGACTAAAATAAAATTGTATTACGCATGTTACCATTTCACGCTTATATTCATTCCTATCTTGTCCCATATCATAACTGAATTCAAAATATATAAATGAAATGCTTTTTTTTAATTTGCTTCTTACATGAACTGATTTTCTGTCGGTTTTAAATATAACCACGTGCTATGTTGTGTACCTTGCATTTGTATATAGCTAGACGATACGCGAATTAAGAGTGTACAACGGTTGTGCAAAAGTAAAAACAGATTTCCAAGTCAAATATATTTCTATTTGATCAGCTAGAGGTACAAAGCCTACAAAAATTATGCCATATTACCTACACCCAGCGTGGGACCTTACAGCTCTGTGCATTTGTAAACAAATATTATACACTCTATAAACATGTTACATAAAAATACTGCCCAAATGCTAAGAAATTTTACCATAACTAAAGATGCACCGTTGTAGTTAATATCACGTGCAATAAATAAGTGCATACAGCAAGTTTAAGATAGGTTGCCATTTACAATTATACCACACATGAAAAAGATAACTTAATGGTGTGAATTATACTCATGGTGCCTTTCAATATGCTACTTCACCAAACAGAAAACCCATAATATAAGTTATGTTGATCCACAATGATAAGGGATATAATTACCATAGATTATAGTTTTTCAATGCCCAGCAAACCAAATATCGCAATCAAAGACACTAACTCATTTATTAAGTAAGTATTTAAATATGTTAACCAATTAATATACACTGAAGAGCCAAAATAACTGGCATAGGCATGCGTATGCAAATAACAGAGGCATGGTACCAATCAGAGTAATGCGATGCTAAATATGTTAACCAATTAATATACACCGAAGAGCCAAAAAAAATTGGCATAGGCGTGCGTATGCAAATAACAGAGGTATGGAACCAATCAGAGTAACGCGATGCGGTCGGCAGCTAGATCGGTTACTGCTGCTACAATGGCAGGTTATCAAGATTTAAGTGCGTTTGAACGTGGTGTTGCAGTCGGCGCACGAGAGTTGGAATATAGCATCTCCGAGGTAGCGATAACATGCGACACCCCAAACGTCGAGATTTGCTACTGAGTGGATCCAAGAACACTCTTCTGACGTTAGACACTTCCATTGGCCACCTAAATCACCAGACATGAACATTATCGAGCATATCTGGGATGACTTGCAACGTGCTGTTCGGAAGAGATCTCCACCGCCTCACACTCCTATGGATGTGTGAACTGCCCTTCAGGATTCATGGTGTGAATTGCCTCCAGCATACCTTCAGACATTAGTCGAGTCCATGCCACGTCGTCTTGAGGCACTCTTGTGCTCGCGGGGGCCATACACGATATTACACGATATTAGGCAGGTGTACCAGTTGTTTTGGCTCCTCAGTGTATTAATGAATGCAAAATTTATGTTGCCTGAAATCACCAAGGAATTTTGTTATAATTATTAAAATAACACACTCATTTATTTTACACAGCTAACACTGTTATAAAAGAAAAACCTACAGCCAATTAAGGAATGTGGTTTACAAATAATTCTCTCTGCAAGGCCAATACCTTGAAATGTGTGCAAAACACTCGCAATATAAATTATCGCACATTTATAGAATTTATGTAAGTATTAAAAGTTGCAACAAATCGGCCTTTTTGTAATTGCTCCAAATGCCTCCTTTTTATACTACTTGAAACAGACGCGACCCAGCAGTCATAATAAAAACGCATGTAACCTCATGTTGATTGTAGTGACTTGTGTGTATAGTGCGGAATAACACATTATATACCCGCTACCATTCATGTTAATTCCTTAATACACTTAATACAGTTAATTGAAGCAAGTATGGTTTCAATACGCGGCAGTAAGGCACATAATAAAAATGATGCAGGTTACCTTGAAGCAGTTTCTCATACAAAACCGTACATCGGGCTTCCTCCCACCTGGTCGATTACTGTGATTGAAAGGACGTCAGCTAGACCCGCTTGCAGGACTACCCATGGCTGAAGCAGCAACATTGCAACAACAACGGCACAGTTGATATCGCGTAGAAACACGTCGACGCCTCCCATAACGCATTTGACCCGTCGCACACACTGATGACTTGGTCCATAGTGCGTTTATTATCCCCAAAACCACGAGTCACTGGCGCAGGATACCAAATTAATTCTCCTCATATAAGTTTCATAAGAAACAGTTCACTGAATAACTTCTACAGTACCGAGGATAACTCGCGTGCTCATTAAACGCCTTATCAACTTTACTAAGAACATAATTCCTGTTAGCTTAGCGTTTCTGCTTGTTGCGCGGCACCCGTCCGCCAAAGGCCTATTCTCTGAACACGAGACATAATAAACGCCGATCCATACTCTGGCGCACACACTCGATCATGCAACAGGTGCTTGACCCCGCCCGGCGCTTGCATTTCGCTATCTGAATAACTATAATATATAACTATAAGGTTCTACCTCCAAGATATTCCTCAGCCCCGTGCAAGCAAAGCTTAACCAAGTAGAGAAAAATACGCCAAAGGGACAGCGAACCGCATTCGTGCGCACTCAGTGTAATAATAGTTTGCATGAAAACTATTTCTTACATGGCATTACCAACACGCCTATTTTCTCACTGGTTTTTATTAATATTAATTATAAATTAAATATTATAATTTATAATTATAGTAAAAATTTTAATTATGCATAAAAACAAGGAACTTTTACATTAACAGAAGTATAAAACGCTTGTAATACATGGCATATTTAGGAAATAACCAAACTCGTAATACATGGGGTGATTTTTCAAAGGTTCTCGTATTAAGAAAGTGTGAAGGAATCGCGACTATACTGTTGATACATGCATCCTATGTAAGTGACGTATGTATTGTCTGTTCTGCTTCACAGCCACTAAACGGCCACTGGTCAGTAATACGTCAATTCGCATGTGTGCAAGTCGCGGAGGATCGTGTTTCCACAGGATATTATTTAGTTCTGAATAACTATAATGCTTTCTCGCCGCAAGAAACTGACTTGTTCGCCAACATCTAAGCGATCACCACACCTTCCCCATCGCAAGACATGGCAATGGAACTCCAGATGCATCTCAGCAACGCATATTAAATCATAACCCTATATTTAATAAAAAGGGCTTTACGAACACAAACACATAAACTTCCGGTGCTGTGGTGGCACAGCTCACCTCCCACTTTTGAAAGCCCTGCTTAAGACCTACTGGTATTACATTGTGTATACTTCCACCACATGTCAAATGTTACATTTCCATGGGCATCATCGCTTTATTCATGCGTTGGTAAAATGAAAATCTAAAGTTACTGTAAAACAATTATTTGAAAGAAAAAAAAACAATTAAGTCTGACATTTACATGCTTTATAAACACAGAAAGAAAACTAAATAACTCCTGTCTTTACAAATGTTTATCTAAAACATTAAATGTAACGTTAAGACGTGAAACACTTTCTTCCCGTCGCTACCAAGTTGACCGGGTGCATACCAGTCAGTTTAGCCGTTAAAATATATGCCAGTAGGGGCAGTGACATTTTTTTGAAATGTCGATATCAAAATTGCTCAAATAATCGCGAACGGCCTACAGGACTAGTTTAATAATTGTTCTGCCAACTAAGCTGCACTTCAAGTGGCACGACGCAGTCTTTTTCTGAAACTTCTCTTTGCGACCAATGTGTTTCAAAAGAACCTTGATACCGAAAGTAATCGACGGTGGGAAGAGAGATGCGCGATTATCACGGCACAAGTATAACGGAGGAGGGAAGAGTGCAGGGTGAGTTAAGATATTTGGGCGGCTCTTAACAGCGAGGTTTTGAGAGCCGATGAGGGTTATTTGAGGTGAGCATGGAGCAGTGCAGGTATGGGAGGGCGGGGGAAACGGGAGAACCCCGAGAAAAAAACCCGCCGGCCAGCGGCATCGTCCGGCGCGATTCCCACATGCTAGAATCCGGGAGTGACCCGGCCCGGGGATTGAAACCTGTTCGTCTTGGCGGGAGGCGAGCAGGCTAACCGCTCAGCCACCGCGGCCGCGGAGAGTGCAGAGAGTGCGCGATAAGCAAGCGGGCAAATCGCCGACGACGGCACCTCCCGAGGGAGGTGTAAACTCTCTGCAGCTGTTCGTCATCTCCCCTCGTCTTCCTCAGTCTCAACACACGCACGGCGAGAATCAAGAAGACCCGTGTTTATTGGCAGCACGGCATCGGAGAATGGATGCGTATACAGATGAGGAAAATAACGCGGAGATGGCTTTGATGTGATCGCGCCCAGGGAACTGACGACCCATGATGCGGGATGGCTGGGTACAAGAAGTTCATACGGCTTAGGCATTCGCAGACCAATAAAATTGAACCTCGTCTATAACCTAGTACATACTATCTCTCGAGAAACCTTTTTACCGTACACATATATAAAGGACTAGCTTTTGCTGGCGACTTTGCCCGCGTAAAATTAGTTTTTTCGTTTAATATTTTCTTATAATAATAATACGTTTTTAAAAGAGAATACATAATTTAAAATAGAGTGAAATTGAAGACCAAAAATAAGATAATTGTTGCTGTTAGTTAACCATATTTTAAATTGTTTACTTTTATAATACTTTCACAAAGTTTAGATAAATATTAATTTTTATAATTTCACGAAGTTTAGNTTTTAAATTGTTTACTTTTATAATACTTTCACAAAGTTTAGATAAATATTAATTTTTATAATTTCACGAAGTTTAGATAAATATTAATTTTTATAATTTCACGAAGTTTAAAGTAAGTTTAAAGGACAACTCAATATTTTTTCTNAAGTTTAGATAAATATTAATTTTTATAATTTCACGAAGTTTAAAGTAAGTTTAAAGGACAACTCAATATTTTTTCTCCATACAAATGTTATCCCCCATGTCATCCCTTTAGGAGTTACACTTTAAAAAATTACTCCTTAGTGGCTGCCTACATTACATAATGAATGTTTCCTCCAAATTTCACGTTTCCAAGACCAATGGTTGACGGTGGGAATGTCAGTCAGTCAGTCAGTTTTTCCTTCTAATTTATTCTGTGCTACAGGGAGAAACTGCGTGATATGATTCGTTATGTAATATTGGGTATAGGCTTTTCAACTGTTAATTGAGAACTTTTGATACCAACCTTTGAAAAATATTTATGCCCTTACCTGCATATATTTTAACTGGCACACATACTGGCATGCTCAGAAGAGCCGCGGTGATATAGTGGTTAGACTACTCGCCTCCCAACAAGGCTATCTGGGTTCAATCCCCGGCCGGGTAACTCCGGATTTTCGCAAATGGGACGATGCAGCTGGTTGGCGGGTTTTCTCGAGGATCTTCCGTTTTCCCCACCGATGCATTCCGGCGCTGCTCCATTCTCACCTCATTTCACACTCAAAGGCTCTCAAGACCTCGTTGTTAAGAGCCGCCCATATCTCTCAACTCAACTCCTTCGCTGCATAGACATCATGTTTGCTGCTGGAAATGCCCGGCCGCTCCCTTCAGAGTTAACAGTTGTTCGATACACGACAGAATCTTACAATTAGAACCCTTAATACAATGTGGAAAATAATCCAATATTCCAACAGATGGCGAAATGACAGTAAGCATGATACCAAACATCGAAGACGTCACCACGCGCTTGGCGCACGGCGCTACGCTAGGCGTTCGTCTCTACACAAGGCTCTCAAAAATGTGTTCGTCTCTGATTTGGCTACNTTGGCGCACGGCGCTACGCTAGGCGTTCGTCTCTACACAAGGCTCTCAAAAATGTGTTCGTCTCTGATTTGGCTACGCGAGGCTCTCACATTTTTGTAGGAAAATATCTTTTTTTAATTTTAAATTTTTAAATTTTTTTTGTAACTGATTAGCTACGCGAGGCTCTCTTGGAAGTAATTCCCGAACCGTTTAAGATGTAGTCGTCAAATNTTTTTTTGTAACTGATTAGCTACGCGAGGCTCTCTTGGAAGTAATTCCCGAACCGTTTAAGATGTAGTCGTCAAATGTATATCATAGGCATCGACGCAGACAAGGAAAATTAACAAATGGTCATTTAAGCTCCATGAAAATTTATAAGCATAGTTGGCCGTAATTCCCGAACAGTTTAATATGTAGTCGCCAATTTCATATCATAGGCATCGACGCAGACAAGGCAAATTAACACATTGCCATTTAAGCCCAATGCGAACTTATAAGCATTGTTGGCCTAATTCCCGAACCGTTCAAGATGTAGTCTTCAAATAAATATCAAGTCTGCTGATAACGATGTGAAATATGTTCCAGTTGGACATTATATATAATTTATCAGCTGCAGTTGAGAACTAATTTTACTTCAGCCAGTTGCCTATTTCTCTCTAATCCACTACAGAGAAAGTTACAACCTTACTTCGTATTCGACCTGCAGAATGAGGGTATAAATTAGAGTAACCACAGAAATTGCCAAAGTTGCTAAGCTATTGTGTACAGCAACACTAATGTGTGAAGGTAGTAGCGTACGCAGAAGGGAGAAGTTTGCAGAGGGGAGGAGTTTGCAGAAAAGAGGTGCCCACAGAGGGGAGGATTCTGCACTGCATAGTAGTAGTATTACAAGTGTTTAATTTGATATTGACAATTTTCAACGGCCTCATTTATGTTCCAATAAACAAGTTTATAATTTGGCAACAAAATGTCGACTTTAATTACTGTCCTGTAAAAAAATGATTTACATTGAAATATTGTTTAGTTTTTTTTTTTAAGTTATAATAGGCACAGCTGCTTACTATGAGATTCACATGACAAAAAGGGAGGCACCTCAAGGATGAATGTTACAAAAGTCAACTCTGAACATGTTAATTGCTGTTAACAGGTTACTGGAAGTCAGATCAGAAAAAATCAAGAAAGGGCGACCTTAAATAATAGTTTTTGGCTACTTTGTGAGCAAATATTTTGATGGAAAGACGCATTCCTTTTGCGTAATATCTTACACTGCACTAAAACGTGCCAATTTTCGCAGTAAGAAATATCTCGACAGTTATGCATCAAACTAGAAAAATGTTCGCTCTTAAAGTTAGATTTAGTTATTATATAGGATTGCCGATTCATACTTTTACTGTATTCGCTTCCAAAAACCTGTAAATATTTCTCTGTCTGTTTTGTGTTGATATATGTACCACGCCCTCTTAAGCGCAACGATGTATTACAAATCTAGTGTTGAAAAACTTTCCGTCTGTTTCTTAAGAAATTACTATCGTCGAACCGTATCGAGGTTCCAGACGACCCGCGGAAAGTTTTGGCTCCCGCCTTGCGTTATTGCGTTTAGGAACCTCGTAAAAAGCTGCCTCGCGTACAGCAGATCCGGTAAACATGGAAGAGAAAGAAGTCATCCGACGAAAACATAGCGCGAGTGGGTTCCGGGAGATTGCCAACGCCGCTGCCATCATAAAAGTTCAGTACAGAGGGAAGGTCCGTTTGAAACGATCGTTGTGCACGGCGGCCCTGTAGGGCTAGGAAACATTCCCCCAGATGGCGATGATGGCCCTACGAGCTTATTCGCAGGAACCTCGGCGTGTCTCGGTTTGGCATCGCACGCGGATCAAGTTGTTCCTGCAGGCGTGCTGTAATAACTTGGAAATGACCAGCTTAGCAAACACATAACTTAGAAAAATATAGGACGGGATGTTCTAAGTTATGAAAGTTCTAAGCTACGCGGTTCTATCTTGTGAACTTTCTAACTTGCGCGTTTCTTACTAATGGTTGGTCGAAGTTGTGTATTTTTACTGTACGACTAATCTTAGTTCTACTGTACGACTGATCTTAGTTCCTGGTTTCTAAGTTGTTATAGTTATGTATTCATAAGTTGCGACGTTCCTTAGTTATGTGGTTCTTCACCGTGTGCTCATAAGTTGTATTTTCTACTGTATCTACAACTTTTATAAGTTGGTTTATATGTTATAATCGTCCTAAGTTATTACTTTCTAAGTAACGACTATTCTAAGTTGCGATTGTCTAAGTTACGATGGCTATAAATTGCGATGTTTATCATTTATCTAGATTTTTTTATAATTCTAAGCTGCCGTTCTAGGCTGTGGTTTTCAAAGTTATATGGGGTACCCGTACGTGCAGGCATAAACAAAGGTTGATGTTGGAAGATATTTTACGAATGGATATAGTTTCCATGCGCAAGGCCGAGGAAATATTATAGGCATGCCGCATGACTGGCAGTCACCATGCTTCTGTCTGGCAATGGGCATATTTGCATTTTTAGCAGTTCAAATGATACACACTCTAAATTTTACGGTTTCGACACCGACTTGATCACGGTTATTCCGCATTTCTGACGAATTCCGGTACAATAATTTTATATGTTCCTTCTTTATTCCTCAGTAATTATATTGATTCTATCGTTACACCGTATATAATAAAGATTGCAGTAGTCCTATGGCGTGAAATTATGGGTCTCAAGCCAATCCATATAAAATTCTCAACTGTCACGGATAACATTATATCATTACAAAAAACTAGTGACGTTAAAGGGACACTAACGCAGTAGAATAAAAAGAATTAATTTATAGTGTATGATACACAAACTACAACATTTGTTCATGTATTAAACTATTGAATAAAACAAGAATAACTAACACCTTTATTAGTAGAACAAGGAAAATATTTTTAATACTGTATATATATATATATATATATATATAATGTTTACTGTTATGCATATACAATTTACCAATAATACCGATATAACAAAAATTGCTTATTAATAATTCGCGTTGTGAGTTGATCATAGTTTAAAATTATTATTGACGGAGCCACATTCACAGTAATGTTTCTTTCAGGGTGCCATCAACTTTTTGAAGTGGAAGACGTAGGCCTTTTTCGAATCGCACCTAAAGGGAACGTAACGTTTTCATATGTATGACCAGATAAGTAGGCAAGCGAGCCATCTCCTTCACAGATTTGAAGCTGTAAGTGGTAAATGACTTTTTAACCCATACTTTCCGAGTGAAGTTTAGGCGAGATTTACTTACAAAGTTTTGGTTCAAAAAGTGGGAAGAAACCGCGAACAGACTATTGCTGTATGTGGCAACAAGCGCGTAAAACTTCCAGGAGACGATTGATTGATGTTGCTCGACGGAAGACGCCTCCGAGTTGAGTTCAGCTGAGTCCAGAGATTTTGCGTGGCTCTTTACGAGGCCTTAAGAGCCGACGATGTTGAAATAAGGCGAGAATGAAGCAGCGCCGGAATACAAGGGTGGAAAAGACGGAAGATCTCCGAGAAAACCCGTCGACCAGTGGCATCGTCCGCCTCCATTCCCACAATCCGGGGGGTGACCCGGCCGGGGATCGAACCCGGTTAGCCTTGGTGGGAGGCGAGCAGTCTGACCGCTCAGCTACCGCGACACTTCCAGACGTCTCCCAACGCTGCTCGCGCTCAGGTGGTCGACCTCTGGGCACACACGCACGCACACAGTCACGCCCCTCCCCACGCGAGGCAATAACGCAGGCGCCAGCCAACCCCTCGCAGGGGAAAGGGGGTGAGCCGCGACATGCCACCCTCCTGTCCGCGCCCAATAACAATTACGTGGGAACAGCCCTTGAGATGCAGCCGCCAGCATGCAGTCGTTGTGTGCGCACCTCTGCCGCATGCGTCACACAGCGCGGCGCGATGAATCACTAATCAACTGGCCGTGTTTCTTTTGACAGGCACGTAACGCTAGTCCATAGAGTCTAATCGCGGTTTCTTCACATGTTTTGAATCAAGAACCACACCGTGTACGACGTTTTACTGATTGCTTCCTAATATGCCATGAAATAACAAGCGTTTCATACGTGTGTTAACATATGCTGCTCACAAAAAGTTCAGCATATTCCCCGTTCGCCAACGAATACGCAATAATTATGTTTCTAGTAGGAGTGGATCGTACCTGCGTGTGAACCATGAACACGTTGGCGTCTTCCCCTCCAGCGACATGCATGTTGCACGTGCCTCGAACACAGGCCTTGAAAACAGCTGCAACTGAGGAATGGGGCAATGTGCCTCAGGTAATGAATGCTTGCTTAATGGCCTTGTTGTTGGCATGCCTCGTCCGATACAAGCGCGCCTCAGGAATTGTGGAGGTCCTACACATTATTGAAGTTTGTCAGTGCATCTGAGAATAGCATTGTTGTTTTTAATTGACACTCATGAGATTCCTATGTGTAAGAAGTTTTTCAGTTTATGTCTTTTGTTTGTTTCGTACTGGGATGATGTAAACGAGTATTGTGTTGTTTTTCCACTTTATGTGCTATTAGGAGTACAACATGAACTGTAAACTTCTTTTATTCCATATACCATCCTGGATTCTGATATCTGCTAAACTTTTTGTGAGCAGTATAAAAGTACCTATTTTTGGTTAAATTTAACTTTTACATATATTTTGTTTGTAAAGTATAATATTTCATTTATAACTAATATGAATAAAGACGGTGAAAATAGGCGTGTTGATAATGCCTACTAAGAAATAGTTCATATTCAAAATAGCATTTCACTGAGTGCGCACGAATGTAGTGCGTTGGTACTGGTGTACTATCTTAAGCTTTGTTTGCATGATGCGGAGGAATGTCCTGGAAGTAAAACTTTAGCAGGGCTTCAGGAAAGTTGGAAGTAACAGTGAATGGACTATACCACGCGTTAAGGCGCCCGCCTACATGGCGCTTGAACTGCGTCGCAGTGTGGCTTCAGGAAAGTTGGAAGTAACAGTGAATGGACTATACCACGCGTTAAGGCGCCCGCCTACCTGGCGCTTGAACTGCGTCGCAGTGTGGCTTCAGGAAAGTTGGAAGTAACAGTGAATGGACTATACCACGCGTTAAGGCGCCCGCCTACCTGGCGCTTGAACTGCGTCGCAGTGTGTTCGATATGCAGGTGTTTCAACGAAACTAATAAACTTGCGTCCAATGTGCTGATCTACGAAAAGAATACATACTTCAGACGAGGGCTGTTGAGTGCTTTCAAGACTTCAAGCACATTAGAAACACCATTTCAGAGCACTCCAAAAAAAAGCTAAAAACGCCCTTTTTCAAAGCACTATATCTCATAACATGTGCGTCTGATACGTACAAAACTACTCAAGGGCCCTGCATTGAACCTTCCTGCAGACTTCACNGCCCGCCTACATGGCGCTTGAACTGCGTCGCAGTGTGGCTTCAGGAAAGTTGGAAGTAACAGTGAATGGACTATACCACGCGTTAAGGCGCCCGCCTACCTGCGCTTGAACTGCGTCGCAGTGTGTTCGACATGCAGGTGTTTCAACGAAACTAATAAACTTGCGTCCAATGTGCTGATCTACGAAAAGAATACATACTTCAGACGAGGGCTGTTGAGTGCTTTCAAGACTTCAAGCGCATTAGAAACACCATTTCAGAGCACTCCAAAAAAAAGAGCTAAAAACGCCCTTTATCAAAGCACTATATCTCAGAAAATGCGTGTCAGATACGTACAAAACTACTCAAGGGCCCTGCATTGAACCTTCCTGCAGACTTCGCATCAATAAAATAATAGGATCACCGCTGAAAGTCTCGTAGGAACACGCCGTGCGACGATAACACTGCGCGCCAGTTCAGAAACTTGCGCTTAGCGGCGATGGGGCACTTGATGCGCGTGGCAGTGTCGCCCTTATCGCTCCCGCACTTCTCGGCCCCAAACGATGAGAAAAGATCTAAATAAGTGGGAACCTAAAGTGTTGCAACTTCATGGAGAAATGCTAAAATATAAATGCAAACAAATTATATTGGCCACGGCGTTGAATTACAGTAATATAATTTGTGTATCATACTTGTTTGCCTGAATCACGTTTTGACACGTGTTAACTGCCTGAACGCGTATCAGGTAGGAGCCGTGCCGATGTTGCCAAATTCTAAGTGGCCCGGTCAAATATGAAAACTGCTTTTCAAGCAGACAGCATTCAATGGCAATAGATAAACTGATGTTTGGTGCTTATAGTGTTTAAGTCTACCGCGTACTCATATTTTTTCGCGAAAAATCACTCCCTCTATTAATGTCTAACCCCTGGCGTGATTGAAAAGTATTACTAAGGTTTGTCACGAAGACAGTGGATAAACTCTGGTAACAGTATGACGCTATTGGGTCATCGTACAGACGTAAATCACTATAGTTTCAAACGTTCACCCAGTTTGGAATCCGACTCAAATTGGAGTGTCCTATGCGTTTAATAATTATAGGGGAAATTTTTAAACTATATTTCCTAAAGCTAAATAGAAACAGGAGACTTAGCGTTCAAATATTTTTTTCTTGTAGTATAAGTATTTTTCGAAGAGTGCGAAATTAATTTTAAAAGTGTGTACTCAGTATCCTATCCCCAATCAATATTTTTGAGAACAAAATATTATCCTATTATTATTTTCCATCGTCTCAGTCTATATCTTCAGAGCCCGCGTCACCCGCCATATTAGATTTTTTTATTTATTTCTTGCTAATTCAGATTTAGGGGGGTTATTTAAAAATACGACAATAGAAGCTTATCTAATTACGTTACTCGTCATTACGAACTATCAACTACCAACGCATATTTATGCAACAATTAAATTAATACAGAATTTTATATATTGATTCATTTTCGCATTTTAATGACAATCAGAGAACACATATAATATTAATGTACAAACATTTACACAGAACCATGAAATGTAATGCTTCTATAATGAAACATCTTCAGTAACGACCCATAGTCTTCTGTTATGACACCAAAACGGTATAAGAGGTGATACAGCCGCTTAAGGCTATGAGCAGAAATGTGAAAGGCAAATCTCCTTATTACGGCGGAATATGCATCACCTGGTCAACTGACTTCTACTCAAATTCTGAGTCGTGTTCCAAATTGGTTGTAATTCAGTACAGCTTCAGTCTTCTTGCCTTGGCGATCGCCACCATCCCATTCAGTTGGCATTAAAACATCTGTAGTTATATCATGGTCACTAAAACACTTCAGAAAGACTTCTTAAGTTTATTTTTTTCTTCTGCTTGTGTATTATTCCACTACATTAAAACCTGACACTGACATGGACATCAAGCTGAAATTCAAACACTGATTATGCGATGCTACGATATTGGTACACTCATTGATCATGCAAATTCTCGCAGAGATATTTATAAAACATATTCCATTGACATCTAGTTAGTCAAATGTACGTTTAATAAGATGTAAAATGTTACTTATTGACGTATGAATTCGCTGCACATAAAACTAAGCCTACCGGTCGATGTTTAAATTACACAAACATGCATTTACCTGCTTCAAAGGATAATCCGAGAAGTTCGTTTAACAATGACAAGATGTATTTTATACGTGACTAGCGGACCGGCCCGGCTTCGCCCGGTAACAATTTAGTTTTTACAGCGATACTTTGAAAGACAAAAATGGTTACTGTGGGTCTTCCTTAAAAGATAAAAATATGCTATCGCGGACTTTTCTGTACACATTTTTGAGAGCTACAATTCTGTAGTACATTAATTTGATGTATCTCTTATGGTTTAGTCAGCGCAAGTCATGTAAGCGCCCTAAAAGATGTTTTTTACGAGTTGATTAGAAACGGTTTGACACATTTCTCTACTATCCTTACATTAAATACAAATTCATTATACACCAAAACCTTCCTCAAGAAATTTTCGAAAATGTGTTGAAAACCGCATCAAAATCCATCAATTAGTTTAGAAGTGCCAAGTGAATACACAGACAGACGCGGATAGGCGACTTTGTTTTATACTATTTAGAGATAAGGTAAACTTGGCTCTTTGGATAAATTCCTAACTTCGGCTTCATCCAGCACTCACACTAAGCATGCCGTCTCCCTGGGTCACGGGGAATTGGTTTTGTCCTGCAAGGGATGGCTTCCTCTGCTCTGGGAGCGATCTTCTTTTGCTTGGTGGAGACGAAGGTCAGTCTGTCAGTTGTAGTTTCCTCTCCAATTCCTCTGTGAATCGACTTGTAACTGCCAGTGGGGCGATGTTATGATAACGCTATACCCACAGTACTCTCGAAGTCCCCGCTGGATATGATCGCTAAGGCGGTGAGAAGTCAGAACCAGTTATTGGCTCGACCCTATCTATCACCTGGTGTTATGGTCACCGTAAAATTAATAATTTTATATTTCCACGAAATTCTCTTTAACTTGTTCACATTACATAGACGTACTATTTCCTAGCATGAAAAAATTTAGATTGCACATTCTTTAAACAATGGCCTGTCAAAATCACAATTTTAGTGTTTTCGGGACGTATAAATAATAAAACATAACTTGCTTACTGAAATAAGAGGGTTCACATTGAATTGAGATACCGCGAGTTACTTCATGGATTCTTTAAATTACGCTATGAAATGTTTTTGCAATTGTTAAAAATTACTTGAAATAAGGAACTTATTGCAAATATTTTTGTTTCGTAGAAGTCTACTTTTTTTTAAGTAAGTTTTGCTTAGCATACTTGAAAATTAATAAAGTCATGGCCTTTCAGTCGCCCTTGTTAAATATTCTGTAAATTATTCCATTTAATTTAATTTTCTGTCCCAAAACACTAAAGTTGTTATTTCAACATTCAATTATGCCAACATTATTTATGCAATTTAAAAAAATGTGGGCTAGGAAAGAGTACTCATAAGTAATGTCTACAAGTTGAACGGCGTTTCGTCCAAGTTCAAAATAATGTTGGTTTTTGGTCACCAGGACCTTTAAATACAGAATCATATACACCATTATTTTGAACTCCTGGTCAAAATGCTGTCAGGTGGTTCCTTGAGCAAAGTAATTGAAGTAAAATTCAGACGACTCTTGACCTACAGTTATTACACTGTCGAGATTTACGAATGATCTTACTTTACAATATTAGAAAAGCTCAATACCAAAGAAAAAATTCCTTGTTTTCATTACTGTGTCTTTGAAATCTGTAAGTTCGGTGGTTAATGGCATCTCTCTTCGTTTATAAATTAGGGTGTGTGATGTTATCATCGGACAAAAACTGTTGTTTACAATTGTGGTTAACCTTTGAGGAGCATGCACGTATTTACTCGGGGCTGCGTTTATATGGAAATTTCTTTGCTTTTGAAGACAAATCTCGCACTTATGGTTTTACTGTTTCTCTGAACGTTGTCGGAATATGAGTAAAACATTACAACTAGTCGCAATTCCAATTCGTAAGATTAAAACTGTTATTTTAAATAATTTTTAAAATGAACACAATGGACTGCAACCCCTGTTACATATGTCGTGGTACATTAATTAGTACTCTGTCAGAATGCGACTCTATTGGCCAACAGCCGGCCAATATAAACTTTGCAGAGTACAGTAAGCTTGCCCGATGTAGCCAGGACCAATAGGACGAAGGTAAGTGGAAATGCAGAGACCAAGACAACTGATATTGCTGTAGTGGAGAATATGGAGAGCTCATTTCAACCTTTTCTTTAGTGCAGGCAAATTCGTGCTGACCTAAAGGGTTAAGATCTAAGATTACTATGAATTATCACGTTTAAATGAGCATAGATGTATTTCTTGGCCTAACACATTCAAACAAACTGTTCGCAAGAAAGAAAACTAAAGAATTGGAAATAGTTCTGCGAGTTATACAGTCTGCCGTTCAGCGTCTAATTATTTACTAATAAGGAAACATAATGATGATTACCCATAAAAGTGCCACAATGGCAGATTAAAAGTAAAGAAAGGACTACTACAATACATTCACGAATTCGTTTCAGCTCAAGAACTTGCTCATTATTTTTTAATGACATTGAAAGTTGCGATTTTCAAAAACGTGTATATTATTAAATAAAAGTTGTAAGTTTTAAATGTAATAATGTCTTCTTTCCCATTTTGCATAAGGAATAATTTACGGCGTTTATACCTAGATGCGTCAGTAATTCTATTTGTCCAAATCTATATCACTGCGTTTATTTATAATTAAGTTCCAATGCTTTAAATCTTCCAGTGCACAGTGCACAGTCATGCCATAAAGATAAAACATTAATTCAAGGGCGCATTTTAATGACAAAGGATTGAAGCAACTAAGTAAAATAAAAAGGCTTACTTAATGACAACACACACACATACACACACACACACATATATATACATACACACATACACGCTATGTATGCGTACAGAAAATAACTCAGGGCTGCACGTTCTACAGTCAAGATCTAGAAAGGTACACAACATTCGCAAAAATTCCTTTCTTTAGCGTCAAATATAATTAAGTGCTTTTAAAGCTGTTTTCATAGGTTTGATATAATGAACACCAATTGTATTGCACTTCACTATAAGAAGATAGGACTTAACGTCTCGTCGACAGTGAGGTCATATGAGACGGAACAAGTTCCTCAGAATCCAGGAACGGTGAAGGAATCGGCCATGGCTTGCAGTAAAGAACCATTTCAGCATTCGCCTGGAGTGATTTCGGGAAACCATAGAAAACCAAAATCATGACAGCTGGACTGGGATTTGAACCCAGTTTCTCCAAAATGCCGGTTCGAATGTTTACCGCTCCACCACCTCGCTCGGCGCATTTCACTATAAATAGCTTGACTTAAGCTCCGTCCTTAACAGTAAGTACCACTACTTGAATACACGGGCATGCGCAAAATCAGCGTTTAAAGTGTTATAAAATAAAACTAAAACATCAGCGCCTTTAATTAACTTCCTTGAACGAATACGTGGGAATAATAGGCAAAGAAACATCTAAACGCACTTATCGTGTAAAATTGGCACTATGAGCGCCTGAGAAGTATGCTACCACTCTACCACTTTTCTTGTGTGGGCTGTGGCTTGCTAGGAGTATATAGCAGCATGTGGATCGAAAATGACGTGCAAAATGTGTAACATTGATAAATTATGTTCACGGTAAACTGAGCAATTTTAAAGTCAACCTTTGAAAAATGTCACTTCCCCTACCTGCGTATATTTTTACTGTCGCACTCACTGCCATGCGCCCAGTTCATTTGGCAATGACGGAGGGAAAGTATTTCCATGTTGCAACGATGAATTAAAAGTGTTAAGTAAACATTTGTGGATACTGAAATATTTTCTTTCACATTCTAATTTTTTTAAAGGTACCGTAAATGCAACAATTAGAAAATTTATAAAATATTTGCTTTTCTAATAATTTCATTGGTGCCCTTGACCGACGCACGAATAGTTATCAGGTAAATGGCAATGTAAGTTTTACATATGGTAACACAATACACAACGTGCATACAAGTATATCTTAAGCAAGACACGACACTGAATCCTATCTGAACGCCACAATAGTTTCGGAGCGCGATGGTGTTCGGGTCGGGAACTGGAGAGTTTCCGACGAAGTGACAAGCGATCATACGATGATCCTTTTTGGAATTTACGACGGGACACGCCACCACTGTGGATCGGAAAGAGCTAGGTTTGCAACGGCCAAAGCTGACTGGCCCCGCTTCGACAAGGCATTGTTAGCCAGGCTCGAGAAATGTAAAGGGAAACAACACGAAAGTCTCATTGGAAGAGCTCAGAGTCTGGCATGTGTAATAATGGCGTGCGAGGAAGCAATTCACGCATCACCAGAGAGGCCGGTTTTGCCCGTGGTGGAACACGTAATTGGAAGGGCAAAGGAAAGAAGTGAGAAGTCTCCGAAGAAAGTTCAAGAACATCAGGAACACTGAGATGAGGCAAAAAACTGTCGAGCGGTACAAAATTGTGAGATGGGGCTGGTAGCGGAGAACGAAGAAAATCGGGCAAGAAGCCTGGAGGAAATTGGTCACCTTACAACCATATTAAATAATTTTTTGGTCTAGGTGGAACATTGGGTGTTTGGATAAATGTGTAACGGAAAGAATATATTTAAATTCGACAACACCTGTCTGATGTTTTCGTCAAATTATTTCATGGAAATAACACTGTTACAAACCCTTGTGTCGACTTAATATCCATGACGCTGTAGCATTCTTGGGATTTAAAAGATGGGCTTTAATCCGCAGGTCACAATTAACCTTACACATTATCCAGACACTCAGTGTTCCATCTCCAGTAGTTGTAATAAACGACTACTTCTGCTTCAATTTCAAAAATATGTACCGCCATTACGATATTCTTTAGATCATAGGTATAATCAATTCACGGTTACTTCACACTTTTCAGAAGCCCTGCTGAAGTTCTACTTCCAGGATATTCCCCGNATAGGTATAATCAATTCACGGTTACTTCACACTTTTCAGAAGCCCTGCTGAAGTTCTACTTCCAGGATATTCCCCCGCCTCGTGCAAATCAAGCTTAACTTGGTCTAAAAAATTACACCTTAGGACAGCGCACCGAATTCGTGCCCACNCCCCGCCTCGTGCAAATCAAGCTTAACTTGGTCTAAAAAATTACACCTTAGGACAGCGCACCGAATTCGTGCCCACTCAGTTGTAATAATATTTTGCATGAGAACTATTTCTTACTAGGCACTACCAACACTCATTTTTCCTCACTGTTTTATTCGTATTTATTAAAAATGAAATAATATAATTTAAAAATAAGGGATAGGTTAAACTTTAATTTAACAAAAACTAAGGTAATTTTATGTTAACGGAGGTATAAAGCGGTTGTGATACATGGCGTATTTAGGAAATAACTAAACACGTCATACATGGGGTGATTTTCCAAAGGTTTGTTTCTAAAAGTGTGAAGAAACCGCGAATTGACTATAGTTTATATGATTCCACCTTATTTTCCCGTGATTAACCTGCAGCCGAAGTTTGTCGGTCTCATTTAGAAATATCTTGTAGAATGTTAACTTTACATGCAGCCGTTAGCGGTTTGACGCGACGCGTTCAGTTTCCGTATATAATGCGCCTTATTTCTAGGTGGCAGACGAACCGATAGGTGGTGTTTCACACAGTAGCCAATAAGACACAAGGGCCGCTTTTAGAGCCCCGTGCAGTCAATCAGCGCATGCGTAAGCCTGCGTCAGAAGAACAACTACGTCATTTCACTTCCCTTCTGTGTACTTAAGTTATGTTTACGATGGAAAAAAGTGTACAAAATCAATTTGATTTCAAGTCGTGTGTGATTGGTTGAACATAAAATGAGTATATGCACTATGAGCCACGCATTTTTGCAAACGTTTCATACAAACGTCTTTTATGTATAGCNGAACATAAAATGAGTATATGCACTATGAGCCACGCATTTTTGCAAACGTTTCATACAAACGTCTTTTATGTATAGCTATGGTCTATTCGCGGTTACATCTATCTTTGCAGAAGCCCTGCTATAGTTATACTTCCGAAATATTTCTCCGCGTTATGCAAACGACGCTTAACCGAATCTAGGAAATTACACCAAAAGGACAACGCACCGCATTCGTGCGCATTGGGTGTAATAATATTTTGAATAAAAACTATTCCTTACTAGGCATTACCAGCACACTTATTTTCTTCGTATGTTTATTCATATTAATTGCGAATTTAAATGTGCAATTTGTAGTTAAAATACAAGTAAAATTTAAATCAATCTCAAAATATGGTACTTTGATGTTAACACAAGTATAAAACGCCTGTAATAAATGCCATATTTGGGGAAGAAGTTAAGAAAAGCTTAGTGAAGTGAAGATATTTCGGTGGCTCTTAACGTCGAGGTCTTGAGAGCCGATGAGGGAGAAGCGAGGTGAGTGCGGAGCAACGCCGGAATGCAGAGGCGAGGGAAATGGGAGAAACCGGGGAAATCTGCCGACCAGCGACTTCGTCCAGCACGATTCCCACATGCGAAAATCCGTGGGAAGGGGGGCAGGCACGCAGGAAATCGAGCCCAGTTCACCTAGGCGGGAGGCGAGTAGTCGAACCACTACGCCACCCTGGCCCCATTTGGGAAACAACCAAGCTCGTCGTGGGGTGAAGAAACCGCGAATAGAGTATACAAGAAACTGATGGTGAACCGGCCTTTACCCATTCTGTGGGGTGAGTTGCAGCCAGGCGATGACCAGGGGCAGGGAGGGAGGAGTGACACCGCTGGCAGAAGCACAAGACGTCTGCCAAGAGGAGCGACCTTGAGAACCACACTTCCTCTGGCGCGCCACACGCTCATCTCGCACTGAGACCGTACCGTAGACACCGAGGAAGTTCTGGTCGCGCGGTGGCTCAGCCTACTCGCGTTCCACAGGTCGCGTGTTACGTACCGGCCGGATGCACTCGCGGTCGCCGTACTTCTTCCCGAGCTGATTTCCAAACCCTCTTACAAACAATCTCGGTGCAGCTCCTGGGTATGGACCTACTCGTTACCTTAATCATTCGACTTGCAAGCCGCCACGGTGGTGTAGTGGTTAGACCGCTCGCCTCCCACCAATGCAAACCGAATTCAATTCCCGGCGGAGTCGCTCCCAGATTTTCGCACGTGGGAACAGTGCTGGACGTTGTGTCTGGTCAGTGTGTTTTCTAGGTGATCTCCCCGTCCCCATCCCTTACCAATCTTGCATTCCGGCGCTGCTCCGTTTCCACCTCGTTTCACCCTCATCGGCTCTCAAGACCTCGTTAAGAGCCACCCAAATCTCTCCGCACGATGCATGGAACATAATAATCATGGTTATTTTTCTCAATGTAATTGAAAACGTTCGGCACACTTCAGCTTCGGAAAAATTGGAAGTAACCGTGAATGGAGTTTTATGCACTCTCCACCTTGCACCCGGGTGAGTCAAGAGTACACGTGTGTGCAGGGAGAGAAGGGGGAGGTACGATCTTCAATGCCCGTCTTGGCGCGGAAAATGCTCTGACCACTGAACCGCATGCACTAAACATTTGCGTGCCAGTGTACTCGACAACATCCAGCGTTTCGTCCGCCCCAACTAATGATATTGACATATCTTCATATACTATAGGTAAAAAATTGTTTAAATGATGTTCACGGTACAGTGAATACTACTGATATCAACCTTTGAAAAACAAATCTATGCACATAACTACATGCATGCTATAAAAACGCAGGCATGGTATCTCCTAGTTCAGTTGGCAGCGAATTCATAAATACAGTTCTTGACCTAACGTTATATTGCGAGTGTATTATTTTCTTTAATAACACTAACTTTAATATTTCTTGTCTTATACGTATCAAGAGTACGAATTTACATACGAAATAAATACATTTATAGACTGTTCACGATAAACTGAGCACTTTTGAAAGCCCTGATTAAGATCTAATTAAATGCCTATTGTGTATCCTCTCGCCCTAAATAAAATTAGCAACACCATGGGCCTGGTCATTTTATTCTTGCATCAGCCAAGTGAAACTGTGAAATTACTAGAAAATTAGCTTAATATTTCAACAATTAGTCGATCCTTACACATGACGCATTTTAAAAACAAAGAAAGTAGAATAAATAATTTTAGTATTGACAAGTGTTTACCTTACACTTGGAATTCAACGATTAAGACATGGAACTACTTTATTTACGTTGTCACCAACTTTACTGGGCGCATGACAGTTAACTCGCCCGTTAAAATATATGCAGTTAAGGACAGTGACATTTTCCAGCGGTTGATTTCCAAAGTGCACAATTAATCGTGAACAGCCTTTACATTTCTAATAATTCCACGGCATCGCGTGTATGTTGCTTGAATAAAGCTATAAGGTCCATGGCAATGTTAATATTCCATATGGCGGAAGGATGCAAAATGAGACGAGAAATGGATCCCAAACAGGGCTTTCAAATGTATTCAACTAACCGTGAACAGACCTCAATCTCTTTTCGTTATATTTTATTTGATTCTCATTTTAACAACTCGCCGCTCGCCGGTCTCAAGACCGTCGGTGTGTCGACTAGGTAAACGGAAACAAATGAAATACAAGTAATTAAGTGGGAATATAATTTACATACACAGCCACAAAACTGTAATAAAAAATAATTTTTACGGAAATAGTCATAATGCAGTGGCGTGTGGAGAAGTGTTGCAAGGTAAGCTGGTGCTTGCTCAGTGCTGTACACACTTGGTGCACGCAGCAGGAATTAGTAACCAGAGTGGAGTCAGGAGAAACTGAATGTATCGCGGCCACTCGCGAGAGAGCGGCGAGGCACCCATTACACACGTGCTGTGACGTCATCTGCATTACTGCGTTTAAGTGGCCGATGTGTAAACTAGCAAACTATTAGGTGTAGCACAGAGTAAAACACAGCTTACTTTACAATAGTTCACCACAGGCCGCTGTCATAATGGTAAATGTATTGCCAAGTGTATTATACGCGAAACATAAATTATACCATTAAAAAACTCAGTTTCTTAAATATATATTGCAATTTGAATAGAATAATTTCTGGTACTTTTACCACCGCCGTCAAATGATATGCTTTTCTAGTGATGCAGTGCTGCAAGTTGTCTTCACGCATTCTCGTTCTCTCAGAGAACCAGATTATGTTCAGCTCTTCTCGATGTATCAGAACATCACAGCAATTGTATGAATTACATAAGATTTACTCTCCGCATATAACGTTGCAGCTCCAATCTTTAAAAAAAAAACATTAGCCACATTTTCCCCATCCTCGTGGGTACATCCCTGTCGATTTCAAGGAAAATATTATTTCAGACTAGATCTTGTACCACCATTACTTTAACAATTAACTCACGCGCACTCATACATTTTTCACTGACTGCTCCTTTTTTTCATGTACCTACTGGGAATTAGCAACCTTTACTGTTGGAATAAATATTCCGATAGCTGTTCTTATTTGCGTCAAATATATTTGTTTTCAAAAATGGAGGGGCATCCAGTGAGGACCACGTATTTCACAGGGAATTACTTACCTAACAGTTTAAACTTTTGTGAAATGTAATATGAACCTGGCTTACGTTTCTATGAATTGATTCATGTATTTAATTCCCATTCTTTTTCTCTATTTATATTTATTTATATTATATATACATTTATATATATATATGTATGCGTGGTTGCATGTGTTAGTTTACCTATAACAACGCGAAGGTTTTGTGAGTATTTATTTTAAACTGAGCCTATCACAAATATCGTGGATTAAGGAGAAAATAAACTTTTTTAACATACATTATTCGTCGTTATGTTAAAGATGTGAATTTTCGCTAATCTTGGGGGGTTCAAATGCATAGATGGAAACCTTCTCCTTCATTTTTTGGTAATTGTAATGTAATTTTTGTGTCATACGGGATTCTTGTCAGACTTAGAATTTTGTTAATTATCTTTGACTGCTAACTCGCGAAATCTGTTATGTCGGGGCATCTAATTTCTAAATGCATTACAGGAGGTGAGTACGGATATCAGGAATTAATTCACATTCAGATGACTCTCGGCAACGAATAAAAACTGTACGTAATTCAAAATTTTATTGCCCTTCCATTGCCTGCAATGACTACGAAAAAGTAAAAAAAGAAACAAAAAACTAATTATATGAATGATGAACAGAAATGTATTTTTTGTTCCTTTATCGCGGTAACTGTAGACAATATTATTCCAATCAAATTTCGAATTTAATAATATCAACAACATTTCCATTTAACTTATAAAAACAACCAAATCTGTACGACCACAGCTGCAATGTTATATTGGGGGAAGAGGAAAAAGCGTCATCTTTTCCAGTACTGAATAATGCACATTTTAATAATCCATATGCAACTGAAGAAGATCGCCCCTTATGACACCAAACTATGGAGTGTTAAAAAAGGTTTCCGATCTTCGAAGTGTCACAAGAAAGTGGAGGGACGGCAAACAGCACCCGAACCCGTGCTCTGCCTTCCGCCATTGGTGGATTGGTGGAAGCGGTGGGGCGAAAGAGCAGTAACACTTTTGTGTAGACGTGTAGAGGAATGGGTTGTTACAGGATGCTGGAGGGTGGAATTTGCATGTGAAAACAGCGCTTTTCCGCCTAGGATCTACCCAGCCGTATGGCGTATCCTCCACAATCCCCCCTCCCCCTCGACACTACCAAGTGATGCGACTGGAACTGGACCCCTCAGGACGTATCTCATACCGGAGCGTGGGCGGCCAACTGCTTCCCCGGGGGTCCTGCAAGGATTACAATTTCCGTTACTTCTGGTCAGCGCGTGGCGTGAACTCCCTTGACCATCTCCGCCAGAGCTCGACCAGAAAAATATCGGAGAAACTAAAGGGAACAATATTTCTTTCTAAACTTTCCACATTTTCTAGCACAAACTGAAGATTTGCCGCACACGCGATACTTCTGAAAATCATCCAGACGTGTCGATCACTTCTTACTAGACTAGAAACAGGCGCGCAAAAGGAAATATGTAAGTGTCTAGATGTATATATTGTTATACAGTATGAGTATAAAAGAATATCTCAACTTTGAAGGTCTATAATTTAAAAACCAAACAACCAGACCTTGGTTGACCAATCAAATTAACCGTGGAACTGTGAAGTTTGTTTACCATATCTTCATAAATGTTCAATGTGACCACCACGAGCTGCCCGAACGACATCTATACGATTATAAAACTCGTTCCACACTTTTGTCAGCATGTCTGGTGTTATGGTTTGAATGGCGTCCGTAATTCTCGTTTTGAGGTCATCAATGTTAGCCGGTAATGGTGGACTAAACACTTTATCCTTTATGTACCCCCCGTAGTGGATTCTTGGGGGCCAGTGATGAAGAGCCTGGTCACCAGCTGCTTCTCGATCAATCCAGCGTTGCGGCAACGTTTCGTTCAGGTATCCGCGAACTGCTAGGTGCCAATGGGGTATCGCACCATCCTGCTGGAAAATGAAGTTCCCCGCCGCCTATTCTAACTGAGAAAACAACCACTCTCTAAGCATGTCCAAATAAAGGAATTCCAGTAAGTAACAATGGGCTCGTGAAAACTGAAAGGGCCGAAGACATTGTCTTTGGATACAGCGCAAAACATGTTCACTTTGGGGGAAGTGCGCTCGTGTTCGTTGGTTTCATGTGGAGGCTCCTGACCCCATATCCGCACATTGTGCCAGTTCGCAGTTTGTATGGAACGTTGCTTCATCGCTAAAAACCAGCTTAGACATGAAGGCATCATCTACCTCGTTCTGGGCAAGAACGAACGTGCAGAAATCACGTCTCAGTCCTTTATCCCTTTCGATAAGAGCCTGTACAAGCTGTAACCTGTATGGTTTGTATAACAATCGCTTTCGCAACACTGTCCATACCACCGATTGAGGGATTTGCATTTCCGGCTAGCTTGTCGAGTGTATTTTCTCAGACAGCGAACGAACGTTTGTGGAATCCGTTGCACATTCTCTTCGGACACATGCGGCCGCCCGGAACTTTTGCCTTTGCAAAGGCATCCTGTGTCACGGAACTGACGAAACAAATGTACGATACTCCACCTATTGTGAGGACGACGTCCATATTTGCGACGGAATTCACATTAAGCAGTCGTAGCGGATTCACATTTAACAAACTGAATAACACAGAACGCCTTCTGTTGTTGTGTCGCCATCGTGATGCGGACTAACACACAACACGCTCATAGTGCGACGACAGACGCTCCCAGTATCATCTCTCGGCACATAAAGGAAACATCAGACCATCCCCTTCACATTGACGTGTTGAATGCGGTCTCGCTACCCCCTCACCACCTCAAACCGAGCGTTACGAACGCCATCCAAACCGTAACACCGGACATGCTGATAAGAGCGTGGAACGAGTTTGATTATCGCGTATATATCATTCGAGCCGCTCATGATGGTCCCATTGAACATTTATGAATGTATGGTAAACAAACTTTACGGTTCCAGGGTTAATTTGATTGGTCAATCAAGGCTGTAGGTTGTTTGGTTTTGATATTATGGACCTTCAAAGTGGGGTATTCTTTATACTCAGCCTGTATTAGTGTTAAAGGCTTCAATAGCATTTTTTATTTTTATTTTCTTTTGCCCGTTGCTAAAACGAGATTGAAATTCCAGTTGTTTTCGTGGTTCTCTGATGGTAATTTATTTACCTTACATGTAAGTTGCGAAATTTCGAATTAATCCTGGAGAAATTAATTAATTGGCTGACATATTTCTCAAAAGTTGACATTTTCAAATTAAGCTGTACTGACAAGTTAATTACAGTTTTCCACTAATTAATCTTTTTTGTTGCCAACACAAGGATGTAATTAAAAATACATTCGTAAAAGGTTTTCAGGACCTCTTTTGGTCTTTGCTGGAATTCATATTGTGGTATAAATCTGCATGGTAGACTTGCATCTCGGGAATTAAACTACGTTTTAGTTCTCGTAGTTAATAAATAGTGAATACTGTTGAAACCTGCTGGATTTGAGGCAGCACATATACACCAACATGTTTGAATGTCACTTTTCATTTGGGTAAAGTCACATAGCAGTGTGTGGGGATCTGGAGGGGGAGGGTGGGTGTGTGTGTTTTACCGCCGATCAGATATATCTCTTAATGGAGCAAGCCCACGCGAATGTATGAAAATATAAAAATTTTGTACTTGTGGTGGGTGTACCTTTACGCTGGTGTCTCCTCACGGTATATCATTTTTCTCCACGCAAAACTTTCTATACGTACAATATTTGCATGCGCATAGAGTTTTATATGCGGACAGTCAGAGATAGAAACATCGTTGCACGTGAAGTAACCATATGGATATTTTTTCCCGCTGACTAAATTTCCTAGCGTACTAATTTTAAACTTAGGAGGATAGGTTTTTTTAATGATAATCCTCTATGGCTTGGTGAGGGCGGCTGCATGGGATCTTTCACTGTGCATATCGCATACCGTGAGGGGTAGCGAAGTGGTTTTAACGCTGTTTTTGGGTTTTTCGAGCCATGATTACGTTATAGAAAGCTGCATAACGCATCCGTACATGACACATGATTTTTTCCAACATGAATTTTATACAAATTTTTTGCTGAGTGGGGCAAACATTTTGATTAGAGAGGAAGGGGCACACTGTGGTTGATTTTTCGTTAAAATTTACACCGAAACATTCTCTGTTCACGTTTCTTTCTCGTGACGTATATTTCCAGTATGAGGATTTTATAGTATTTTCGATATCTTGACTTCGATTCGAATGCCTTCCTTTCTTTGAATGGGGTCAGTTTTACACTGCTGCGTTTGAGGCATACATTACATTTTATTGTTGGTGTGTTTATGTGGAGAGCTAACAGCGATGTTTTCCCCGTTCGAGTTAAACATGTGGAAATATTCTTCGAATACTCTCTCTCGTTGTGGAGGCATGGGTCTTTTGACTGTGTTGGAATGCAGTTGGAGCCTTCACGAAACCATTGACATTAACCAACCCAGACCCTGCCACGATTCTTGGGCGTGATGGTTGCTGGCACAACAGTGGATGCTCATCCTGAACACTTGGATTTGTAGGAAGTACTGTGCTGAGAAGGAGACTGCATACAACGGATTTCGGCAGGTGAAGGCCCTAGAGCTACGCAGGTTTTTGCATGCCTCTGCAAGTAATTTAGCCTAGCAAATGCCATGCCACATTTTACACACTTATGTGACTCGATCAGCATTATTCGAACATTCAAACTATTAGTGTCTTCGAAAACATTTGATGAATGCAAGCGAAGTGTTACAGTAGCATCACAGGTACTGAGGTAACGCCTTTTCAAATTATATCCGTGGTAAATATATAAATTAAACAAAAAAAAAACTAAGTTCTAGTACCGTATTTTATGAGGTTGCATATTCCTCCAGAGACTAACTGGCCCGAACCGATACTCCAAATTTGGGCAGATTTGTAATTTCGCGGGAAAATATATGCGTATAACTTGCAGGCTTGATAATATCCTGTGGCCTGATTAAATTAAATATCTGAACTTATCAGTCAGAATGCTAAAATATGAGGGGTGAGACAGCGATCTGTCACTTCTAGCATCAGACGAGAAAATGTGCCGATTGTAGAAATTTTTCCCAATATATACTTTCTCCACAATAGCACGCTCTGGCAGACAATACTGAAACCAAGAGCGGTAGTGGTAAGGGATTAAGCGAGGGTGAATAATTGGTCGGACTAAAGTGGTTAGGTGAGGGGTAACAAAGCAAATTCTCAATTTCAATGGCAATTTAATTAGCATTAAAACGAAAAATAATTTTTGATCCATCTTAATTAAAGTTTTTAATACAAAAAAATCAATTTAATTAATTATGCATGTAGGTATACCGCTGTGTGGAAAATATTATTTTTAATAGGATGAAAAATTACAGGTTTTTTTTATGTCTATGAAACAAATGTGAGTGCCAACAGCTCACTTTGCGGCAGAATCGTCAGAATGAGCGCGTACCGACAGCACGCTTGGCAGTGGAATCGAGAAATTAACACTACGTAAATGTTCAAAATAGAATACAATATGGAGGGGGTGACAGTTCCACTTATACTTTAAAAACATAAACAATTATGGCTGCCCCCTGGGGGCTGAATGGACAACTCGCCTGGTGGGTAAGTTAATACACTAGCACCACCTAGGTTTTGAAAACATATGTAAACCAATATGGCGTCCTCCAACAATGTATAAACAAATGACAAACAAACAATCAAGTGGTCGCACACTATATATTGAGTATTGGTGAGGGGTGGTGCGAGCGAGGGTAACCTCTAGAAATATATTTTTTAAATACATTATTTAATTATAAAGGTTTTAATAATAATTTTTTTAATAATAAATATTTAATTGTAGGTTTTAAAATAATTTTTTAAATAATTGTGTAAATAATTTTTTCTTAAAATTTGGAGTTTTTTAAAAACATTTGTTTATTTATTTTTTATCAAAGGTCACCGGTGTAAAGGTCAAAGGTCAGCGGGGTGAAAGCCAAATTTCAAAGTCAAGGTCACATGTATCCAAGATGGCTGCTGGTTGACCGGAATGGCAGAGCACGAACAGTTCCAACTCTCTGGTCCCAATGTGCCAAAATCCCCATAATTTCTCTACTGTCATTAACAACTTAAATATCATAAACACACATAGGCTATGAAACCCCGTTTCATAGTTACAGTGACGGAAGTGAAATAAACACAAAATGTGTAATTACAGAATAATTCTATTGATATTTACTACATGTCAGAGATTTCTTACGAACTGTTCAAAACGGGCCCAATCTGACCGCAAGCAGACTGCGACACGTTTCACCACGGCGTTCTGCCACTGCATGTCTTCAAGTTCATTTCAGATTTGAGGGGGGGCATCAGTGTTCGCCAGTATGAAATGATCCCTTGTGTCTGGTTTCCGTCCGATGTACAACCTACTCTTCAGGCAGCCCCAGAAGAAAAAGTCCAATGGGGAGAGGTCAAGAGACCGTGGCGGCCATGGAACTGGGTCACGTCTATCTATCCACCTGAGCGGATACTCTGCATTCAAGACTTCAGTCACAACCCTGCTGAAGTGTGGATATGTCCCATCCTGCTGCAACCACGTGGCACGTCGTACTGATAAAGGCATATTTTCCAATGTGGTAAGTAGGTTTTCAGAAATTATCTGTAGTAATGGGCATTGAGATTGCCTTACATGAAATGTTGTTCAGTGAGAAGATGGCTACGCAATTCGCACCACACATTAATTGAAAAATAAACCCGTTCTTGAAAATTTACTTTTATTGTATTTCTGTCACTGTAACTATGAAACGGAGCTTCATAGCCTATATGTGTGTACCTATGACTTTTGTGTAGCTAATGACTTCTAGAACACGCTGGCGAAGTTTGTGTGCTTCGTCGTATAACATTCTGTGTACCCATGTTTGACCTGAACTCTTTGTGTATTTATTGTATGTATTTAATGTAGGCCTATTGTACTTGATATGACAAAACCTACGTCCCTTGAGTTATATTGCTCGAATTATTGAACCCATAAGTTGAAAATGAGCAAGCAAGTCGCCTTATCGCGTGAGCTTGAAGTCTTGGCGGACGTTCAGGAACACGGAGTGACGTGCAACGTGTTTCGCTCTGCTAGTTCTGGCGCCAGGAAGAGTTAGCACTCTGCTGTTTACACGCTGATGGAAAGAGAGGGTAAAACAAGGTGGTTTNGGGGGTTGGATGGAGAAGACCGCAACCTTGGACAGTCGGTTGCTGCTGTTTACGTCATACATCACCGCAGAGAGTGTGACTGCTGCCCGCCAGGCCGCACCACCTGTCTCTTTCAACGTATAGACTAAAGATGAGGTAGACCGATTTTCGTCTTCTGTCCATGTCCCCCAGAATTGACTCCTCACACATCACCAATACAACTATCGAAGTCACGTGGCCGACAGGGGTGGGTGTATTTTTTTTATATTTGGTTTTTCAAACAGACTCACTCACTTCTACACGAATAAAATATTTTGACCAGCTTAAATATGTACTATTGGCGTTGAAAGGAAGGTCACGGCAAGTTGAAAACGTTTTGAGCACGCGCGTGTGTGTCTATATATACGAGGTGTATTTAAACGAGATGTGGAAGTTCAAAACCACGGCATCTATGGGCGAATATAAACAAGAGATCCTAGTAGCAAAACGTTCGAAAAACTCATCTGGTGTATTTTAATTTAAGCTGAAGTTTTAAAAACAACGCCGGGTTACGCAAACTCACGTACCTACGAGCACATACAGTTGCGTATCACTAAGGCGAACGCACCTGTCGCGCCATGCGGAGAGCGTTTGCACATAGCACACAAGAAACTCGAGGTGCGTGGGCGCCACTAGTGGTTGTCTGTTAGTGCACGTGTGTTAGAAAGCATGAACAATGGGAGATTAGCAATTGAGTACTAAAGGCTGGAAGAAGTGAATTGTTTTTTTTTTTNGTGTTAGAAAGCATGAACAATGGGAGATTAGCAATTGAGTACTAAAGGCTGGAAGAAGTGAATTGTTTTTTTTTTCGTGGTAGCCTATGCACAGGCGGTTGCCACAATTGCGCGCCAGTTCCGTTCGCCTTTGGGACATGCNTTTTTTTTTTCGTGGTAGCCTATGCACAGGCGGTTGCCACAATTGCGCGCCAGTTCCGTTCGCCTTTGGGACATGCAACATGTTGTTCATGCAGGTACGTGAAGTTGCCGACCCCGGCGCTGTTTGCTTTGCTACATTCAATTTCAACTTAAAAATACTAGATGAATTTTACAAACATTTTGCTACTATGATTTATTTTTTATATTTTCCCATAGATGCCATGGTTTTAATTTCGACATTAGATTATATATATTATTGAGTTCGTAAGGGATAGAGGTCTTAATAAAAAAAAATATTTTAATTTATTCACACAGCTTAATTTACAGCATTAATCTATCTATCTCCACTATATATGTTTTAATTTCTCAGTGAGTGTAATATTTAATGTATTTTTTAAACTCTAATTAACGTCCTTCGTAATATCTCTGTTTGTCTATAGCCAATTAACTCATGCCCATCATTAACACACTTTCAGTCTGTCTGTTGCCATAATTTGCAATATATTTCACTCACGCATCCAGCCTGCCACTAGTCCAGCCTGCCAGTCACACTATTCGCTGCGCCAATGCTCACAGTCGCAGATTTTCCTCCCACTGGTCATTTCTCTCGCCACTCGTTTATCTTCTAGCTCGTCGTCCTTCGCTCGATGCCGCAGCCTTTCATCCATTCAACAACCGGCTCGGGGGCCCAACGCGCTTTTATATCAGTCGCCCTGACCATCTGGACGGTTCAACGCTCCCCGAGTCACGCTGAGAGAAACGAGGTCAGTAATCCAGAGTATTCTTCAGATGTCTCAAAGACATATGATACCCAAGGTTCAGAGTGGCATGCACCTTGCTAGGCCTAATAGGCACGCTTTATTAATATTCCTTTGTGCAGAGCCTCTGCGTCTCCGTTGCAACTGATAGCGTGCGTGAAATAAATCATCGGTGCCTCACATGCTCTCAGAGCGGCCGCCTGTAACCCTGTATATATGTATATATATATAATGAACATAGTTATAACCTTAAATCCTATCCACGTTTGTTTTCATAGCGCTTTTGGTAAACGTCCCAGCTAATGTCTGACCACGGAAAATAGTGATGCGCAGCTAGGGTGCGCACTCTACGNAGCGCTTTTGGTAAACGTCCCAGCTAATGTCTGACCACGGAAAATAGTGATGCGCAGCTAGGGTGCGCACTCTACATCATTTTTTTCCTCTACGGTTTGAACATGTAGTCCGCAACACACACCAGGAGCTTGGTTTTCCAAGATGTGGGAATAGAACACCGCAAATTGTGTCACAAACAGTGTATATTAGAATAATAGCAACAGTGTGGTAAAATCTGGCAATGTAACAATATGACGTTTCTCTCAGTGAACGAATCGTATTATAAAATCTGTACTTAAATGCCGTTTATATTGTCATCCTTGTAACTATGTAACCTTTGTACATGAAAAAAAGGTAATAAATACACCACTATTGCGCCACATTTGATGTAATCATAGTTCAAGGAATTTGGGAGGAGGGGGGACGTGAATTTTTACCTAATTACGTTTTGCGACTTTTTCACCAGTTCAATCAGTACTGTAAGTAAACAAACTTCCGAATTCCTTGTAATTTTATAAGTTAATATTCAAAATAACTTCAGTACTCTAAGAAGGTGATTGAAGCAATTCCTGCAGAGAAATTTTTGCAACCACTTAGAAAAGTATTAATATATAGCATTTTGAATATGATCGCCGTGTGTCCCTGTGGCTAATTTTGGCTAAATAAATATCTTGCTACGAGCCATATCCTTACATATTTTCCGAAGCTTAAATAAAGTAAAAAAGGTGATAATATTTTCCAATTGGGTCTAAGTGGTTGGGGATGAAAAAATTGTGTGTCCGATAATAAATATTACATGGTTCGTGATAATTTAAGTTGTCAAGATCTACCGATATCGAAGTATGCTCTACTACACGTCGGACAGGAGTTGTATTGTAACGAAATACACTGGCGTGCAAAAATTAAATACAGGACAGGTTGTCACACGTAACGACGCGTAGAAGTAGCTATTTCAATTAGGCACATAACATCGCCTAAGCGTGAGCGTATGGGAAAAGTGAACAACACTGGACGTAAAAGGAATCAAAACGATGCAAAGAACCTTTACGGAAAAGTGGGTTCCGAGCACAGCAGGACATCAGACAGAAATGTCCATGTGACAAGCGGGAAGTAAGAAAAATACAGTCCCCAGTAAGGGATGCGATTGTCTCTAACTGCGATGCAGGATTTGCATAGTCTGTTCAACTTGAACTTGGATCCTCGAGGTCCAGTTTCTGTTGCTGTTGAAACGACCTCGTTCACGGAGAGTGCGGGTACGCATAAGCCGTTCATTGTTATTTGAGCACTTTTGAAAGCCTTGCTTAAGATCTACTTTTTTTCTCATTTTGTATTCTTCCGCTGTAATGTAAAATTAACATTGCCGTCAACCCTCTCACTTTATTCATGCGTCATCCTATTTGAAACCGTGATTTATTTTCATGAAAGTTAATGTGTTTATATAATCTTCAAGTTCGTGTTCTTATGTGTATAAAAGAACACTAACTTCGGTGGCAATAAATTTACATATTACGTTCTCAATACAACTTCGACTCTTATAACTGTCTTAAATAATTCGCTGCCAACGTAACTGAGAGTCAGCTTGTCAGTGATTACTGTAGCACAGANAGCGCTTTTGGTAAACGTCCCAGCTAATGTCTGACCACGGAAAATAGTGATGCGCAGCTAGGGTGCGCACTCTACGTCATTTTTTTCCTCTACGGTTTGAACATGTAGTCCGCAACACACACCAGGAGCTTGGTTTTCCAAGATGTGGGAATGGAATACCACAAATTGTGTCACAAACAGTGTATATTAGAATAATAGCAACAGTGTGGTAAAATCTGGCAATGTAACAATATGACGTTTCTCTCAGTGAACGAATCGTATTATAACATCTGTACTTAAATGCCGTTTATATTGTCATCCTTGTAACTATGTAACCTTTGTACATGAAAAAAAGGTAATAAATACACCACTATTGCGCCACATTTGATGTAATCATAGTTCAAACGAATTTGGGAGGAGGAAGGACGTGAATTTTTACCTAATTACGTTTTGCGACTTTTTCACCAGTTCAATCAGTACTGTAAGTAAACAAACTTCCGAATTCCTTGTAATTGTATAAGTTAATATTCAAAATAACTTCAGTACTCTAAGAAGGTGATTGAAGCAATTCCTGCAGAGAAATCTTTTCAACCACTTAGAAAAGTATTAATATATAGCATTTTGAATATGATCGCCGTGTGTCCCTGTGGCTAATTTTGGCTAANCAACCACTTAGAAAAGTATTAATATATAGCATTTTGAATATGATCGCCGTGTGTCCCTGTGGCTAATTTTGGCTAAATAAATATCTTGCTACGAGCCATATCCTTACATATTTTCCGAAGCTTAAATAAAGTAAAAAAGGTGATAATATTTTCCAATTGGGTCTAAGTGGTTGGGGATGAAAAAATTGTGTGTCCGATAATAAATATTACATGGTTCGTGATAATTTAAGTTGTCAAGATCTACCGGTATCGAAGTATGCTCCACTACACGTCGGACAGGAGTTGTATTGTAACGAAATACACTGGCGTGCAAAAATTAAATACAGGACAGGTTGTCACACGTAACGACGCGTAGAAGTAGCTATTTCAATTAGGCACATAACATCGCCTAAGCGTGAGCGTATGGGAAAAGTGAACAACACTGGACGTAAAAGGAATCAAAACGATGCAAAGAACCTTTACGGAAAAGTGGGTTCCGAGCACAGCAGGACATCAGACAGAAATGTCCATGTGACAAGCGGGAAGTAAGAAAAATACAGTCCCCAATAAGGGATGCGATTGTCTCTAACTGCGATGCAGGATTTGCACAGTCTGTTCAACTTGAACTTGAATCCTCGAGGTCCAGTTTCTGTTGCTGTTGAAACGACCTAGTTCACGGAGAGTGCGGGTACGCATAAGCCGTTCATTGTTATTTGAGCACTTTTGAAAGCCTTGCTTAAGATCTACTTTTTTTCTCATTTTGTATTCTTCCGCTGTAATGTAAAATTAACATTGCCGTCAACCCTCTCACTTTATTCATGCGTCATCCTATTTGAAACCGTGATTTATTTTCATGAAAGTTAATGTGTTTATATAATCTTCAAGTTCGTGTTCTTATGTGTATAAAAGAACACTAACTTCGGTGGCAATAAATTTACATATTACGTTCTCGATACCACTTCAACTCTTATAACTGTCTTAAATAATTCGCTGCCAACGTAACTGAGAGTCAGCTTGTCAGTGATTACTGTAGCACAGANACTCTTATAACTGTCTTAAATAATTCGCTGCCAACGTAACTGAGAGTCAGCTTGTCAGTGATTACTGTAGCACAGATGCAGTTGTGGGCAGTAATATATTTTTTTTTCAGAGGTTGATTTAAAAAGTGTTCACCTTACAGTAAACCGCCCTTTTATAGGATGGGGCAAATCACTCAGAGAAGCAGGAACAGGTAAGGAATCGACCATCGCCTGTAGTACGGAGTGGAGAGACTTAGGTGGCTCTTAACATCGAGGTCTAGGGTGAAGTGAGGTGAGTATGGAGCAGCGCCGGAAGCAAGGATGGAGGAAACGGGAGATCCCCAAATAAAACCCACCGACCAGCGGCATCATCCGGCACAATTCCCTGGTGGGAATCGAGTCTGGTTCGCCTAGATGGGAGGCAAATAGTCTGACCACAACATCACCGTGGCCCCCTGCAGTACGGAACCGTCGCACCATTCACCTGAAGTAATTTCAGGAAACCATGGAAAGCCAAAATCAGAATGGCCGAACCAGGATTCAAACCCAAGTCCTCCCGAATGCGAGTTTCTAAGTTTTACCACTGCGTCACCTCACACGGTGGCCTCTGATATGAGCTGCCCGCTAGGAACAACATATCAAACTTACACAGACCAATGCTGCACCACTAGGCGGCGGTGGGCGGAAGACGTTTGTCTGATGATGACAGACCGCCTGGAACAAGTTCTTGTTAGTGAACAGGGTAGTATACAGTCCTATAGTGCGTCTCTATCTAAGATTGCAGTAGGTAGCCAATCAAACAATTTTATATTTATACCCTACTATCAGCGGCGTGTGGTATACAGTTCCAAGGTAAGCTATATGCTATACCTACTCATTTGCAAGTTTACACGTCGACCACTTAAACGTAGTGGTGCAGTTGATGCCACTGCACGTGTGTAATGGTTGCCTCACCGCTCTCTCGTGAGTGGCCGCAGTACATTCTGTTTCCCCCGGCACCACTCTGGTTACTGGTTCCTGCTGCGTACGCCGAGTGTGTGCAGCACGGAGCAAACACCAGCTTACCTTGCAGCACTTCACCACACGCCATTGCCCACTATACATGTGGCAAATTGTTGTTGCGTATTGTCGTAGGTATGTAGTTACTCTTTCGACACAGGTTACTATTCGCTCGTTGGTAATCGGCGTCCACGTGGCAACAGAGTGCTCCATGTGCTCTCCACTGCAATGTACGAGTGAGACGCACTACAGCGCGTGTTTACAGACGCGCAGCGCCGGCCGCCAGACGTAAACGGCGCGGTCGGCTGGCGGCGTCGAGACTCTCCTGGCCCGTCTCCAAGGACACCCCCCCTCCCTCTCCTGAGTGGCCGCGAGCCCCTCCTCCTGGACGCCTTGGTCAGCGGGAGCTGGGGTGGGGGTTTCACAAACCTCCATCTCCCGGCGACGGGTGTAAACACACGTGCGGTTTTTCCCCTCCTCGTCAAGTCTAGTCGGCTGACGGTAGGCCCGTTGGGCCGGCAATTCTCGTCTCACGTTAACACGTTACACGTAACACGTTCACGTAAGCTGGCTGTACATAAGGCCGGTGTTACTATGCCTTCGCGTTACGCGTTACGCCACACTTCCACGTGCATGTGAAACGTGGTCTTTTTGGGTAGTACATCATGATGCTTCGCGTAAGCACGTTTGTGCTCCGCGAATGAAAATGTTGAAGATAAGTTTGTTGCTTTTCAGACTGAAAACTTTCCAAATTCTTGTTATGCAGGCGTGTTTGTGTTTTAATATTGACGTGGCAAGAACGGGTTGCGAAAGAATGGCGTTTGTGACTTAAACAAACTTTGAAAACAACTAGGATATCGTCACAACCTCAAAAAAACGAAATGTCTCTGGAAGTTGAACACACGTTTTTCATATACACGGAATAAATCGTATGTAATAAACTTTGATCTCCGGAGAAAATCATAATTTTATTTAATGAAATAAGTCTACTAAATATTTCAAACTTAACGGTAAATATTCTGTAGTTCATGAATACGTTTTTACATCTCCGAGAAACGTAATTAATAAACTGCGGCAATGCAAAGCTCCTTGAGAGTTTTACGGATTAAAAAATTAATAGTTTGAGTCTAACGTTTATTACCCTTTCCGCATAATTTACGGGAGAATTTTATATATGCAGTACATGACATAAAAACGTGAGCAGACTACATCACGAAAATAAAAAACTAACCCGTGACAAGCAAAGGTAAAACAACAACGTCCCTGTTGGGATTGACCGGCGAGATCACGTGGTGCAGAGTCACACATCACGTATCACGCGAAAGCCAGACGTCGACGAGCTTTTCTATTACGCGATTCGCGTGAAGGTTATGTGAAGTCCTAGCAATAAGTCTCCTTGTAACACATTAGTTAAAAGTGTAGCCGGCTTACGTGAACGTGTTGCTCGTTACGTGTTACGTGTTACGTAAAGTCATCGCAATCCCGGCCTAAGGTGTGTTTGCGTGATATGCTCTTCCTGCTACCTCTCCTCTTTTCACGCTCTTTCTCGCTCGTTGCCGTTCGCGCTAACGGAAGAATTTTTTTTTTTTTGTTTGTTGTTCGTGGGGCAGGAGCACTGCTCTTTCTGATCTTGCTAGCCGAGCTAGAGCAGAAAGAGCAAGATGCTTCAAGACATTCCATCCCAGGTTACATAGACATAAACAAACTGTCGAATTACTGCGCGTTTGGTGCTTCGGTAATAGGGATAACGTTTTTTGGAAGAATCATTGACTACGTCTGTGATAAAATGCAATGGCGAGCAGAATGTTAAATTCTGTTCGCTGTTTTTTTTACACTTTCTGAATAAAATCTTTCAAATATTACTTTTTTGTATGATGTGCTTTGTTGTTTCGTAAATATTTCACGTATCGCAAGCGACTTGTGTTAACATAAAAGTACCTTAGTTTTGGTTAAATTAAACATTTACTATTATTTTGTTGAGAAGTTATAATACTAAATTTATAATTAGTAAGAATAAAAAATAGATCGATAATAGTTGCGTTGCTAATTCCTAGTAAGAATTAGTCCTTGTGCAAAATATTATTACAGAGAGGGCGCACAAATGCGGTGCGTAGTCCCTTTGGAGTAATTTTCTAGACTCGATTAAGCTTTGCTTGTACTAGGCGGAGGAATATCCTGGAAGTAGAACTTTAGCAGAGTTTCAGAAAATTTTGAAGTTACTGAGAATTGACTATATTTCGTGGACGAAAAAAGAATTCATAAGAACGTTAATGACATTGAAAGTAGTTGTTCAAATGAATTTACTCGTCTTATATCCAGCCAATCACACAAGGTTGTATGTTAGTACGGTTTTGACAAATGAATATTTTGTTTTTATTTTAAAACCGATATAATACTCTTGTGGCACCAGCACGCATCGAATTCCGGCATTACTGTTCTGCAGTTCAAGCTAATCGTTATCTTCCGCTGATCTTCGACATTAGCCGTATATTACAACATGCAATATTCCAAGTGAATTAAAATTCGGCCTCTCATCCACGGCACACATGTCTAATCATACTTTTTTAGATATTTCAGGCTTCTGCAGTTGAGGCGATGTAATCTTCTAATTTCTGTGTTTATTTTAAATTTTAATGCAGTTGTACTTACTACATATAAACAAATCGTTACTTTCAGGAACTTAACGAAAACCCCTATAATAATCTGCGTATAGGGTCTATTTCATGGTTTACCTGTCAAGGGAACTTCCATTTCAAAGCAAAAGGATTACTCATGGTTTTGTAGCGAGTGGGGTTTTTTTAGAAGGAAATAAAATTATTACAAACCTGAACAACTTTCTGGTTCAAAGACTTCTGGGCTAGACTTCATAGTGGAATGTACGTTTTTTAAAGCCACTTTTGTTACTTCATTGGCTGGTTGTCAACGACATTTTTATTGATTGCCTGTGATTGGTCACGACTTTTGTTTCGGATCTCCTATAGGAACACGAGCGTTCTACGACGTGTAGAATAAATAACAGTCCGAATCGCAAAAACAACGAAGATTATACGTTTACTCAAGTATGGCCATTGAAAAATTGCACTTGAAGTATTTTTTTCAAGGCAAATTTGCACCTTGAACATTCGTTATTCAAGGGACGCGATGATTTAATACAGAGTTAGAGTAGGCATAAAAATGCACAAATAGTTTTTTTAATTCGTGATGGTGTATTTTTACACAAATATTAAAACGCATGCATTATTGTCAATAAATCTATATGTTGGTGTACCTACATTTTAATTCCTAGCAACATTATCGCATTATTACAACTTTGCAGTTGTCTTTGAAAATTACTCATACCTAATAGTAAATTTACGCATAAATTTTGTGTGTAAATACACACGTTTATTTTCTCATTTCACCTCGGATTGTGTGGTACTCGGAACTTGTTTTCTTGGAGATTTGTTATTGGTTATAAGTATCCTTATTCTTACATGAAGAAAGAATTTCCTTAAATGTCTTACGTTTTAATGGAAATCTAATATCGTTTAAGAAACAGCCATTTTGTTTGGACGTTTCATATAAAAATTACGACACAAAATGTGACATGCATTGATAGAAAAAAATATGTATTTATATCAAATGTAAATCTTACAGTTTGTTACAAAAGTAAGCAAGAAAATATACAAAACCTCCCTTACTGAAATTATATTTTCCCATGGTAGCACTCACTATCACACGTATTTCCACACTCTAAACCAGAATGAGTGATATAAATCAGTGAAATAACATTCACTGAATGCCAGTAGCTTACCAACTGGCATTCAGTGAATGTTATTTCACTGATTCAAGGAATATCCTTTCTGGATATGAGTGTAGAAGAAATATATTTCGTATCATGATAATGTGAGGAAAAAATAAAATTTGGTGTTATAGAAAAGAGCCCAGTACTTCTACCGTTCTCAAAAATCGGCCAGAACCTCCGCTACTCGCAAAAAGTAATATTTCTCCGCTACACAGTATTATGGTCCGTCATACCTAGTGGCAAACCAGGGACCCTATTCTGTAAATTTTTACTGTCGCTATGTAAAGACATTTACCACTTAACAATCTTAATGAGACGAAATGGTATTCTGTATCTCAATGTGTCTCCATGATGGTCTTTCGAATGCCTCGCGACTGTCTTGATATAAAGACAGGCCAACAAGATTTCTCTATGAACAAAGTCGAAATAAAATAGCCAACGTATTGAAGTAAGTTCAAGTAAATACGTTCCACAGAAAAAAAAACGTTTTAAAATGCTCAAAAAATGAGATATATTATATTCTTTTATATTTCCGCACAAAAACAATGTCGGGAATACATTTAAGGTATATATTTTATAATTTGCTAGTGATACTCTCTAGCACTTCCTTTTAACGTACCTTCGAAATAACGGATTCGGCCACAGATAAGTGCTGCTATCTCGTGATGCTCAAAACGAACTAGGCCCATCTGAAATCTGGTATCAATAGAAAGAAGAAAATTTATTTCGGAAGTGTTAATTACAAACATATTAAGAAATAAATTTATTTTATAGTTTAAAAATTCACTATAATAACAAAATATGTGATACAAGACATCTTGTAATAACGGAAAAAATATAATTCAACAAGTTGATCGTTGATTTCAGAACACATCCCGCTACGTTGCCAAACGTATGTCTGAGAACAAAAATATCAATAAAGATATGGCTTACAGAATACCACACAAAGATGCTTACGAGTAACCATCATTACGGCCCTCTTTATCATAAAGACAATCACGGTGATTGCCATTAAGGGCGCCGTCTACTTGAAGTTTTTTTAGCGTGTTCGAAGCTCAGAAGCAAGCGAGCAATAAGGGCGACACTGACACGTGCGCCTAGCGTCCTATTGCTCCTACGCGCAAGACGTCGAACTGGCATGCAGCGTTCCCGTTGCGTTGCGTGTACCTACGGGACTTTAAGCGGTTACTTTATCATTTTATTGGTGTTTCGTATGCAGCAAAGTTCAATGCAGGTCCCCATAATAGTTTCGCATGTTTCCGACCAGTATAATATGAGATACAGCAGCGTCAAAAAGCCGTTTTTGGCTATGTTGAAGGGCTCATTAAAATAATTTATAATGTGAATGATGTGTTTAGACTATTATTCGTACCTCGCCTGAAGCGTGTTTTCTTTTCGTACATTGATATAACGGGGGCACGTTTAGTGGTTTCGTAAGAAAACGGGGATTTAAAACACTCTGCAACGCAATGCAAGCGCCGGGCAGTCGGCACCCTCAAGCAAGTTCATAATAGGGCCCCAGTTTAGTTGGCAACACTGTGGTGAGAATAGGGCCCCAGTTTAGTTGGCAACAATGTGGTGAGAATAGGGTCCCAGTTTAGTTGGCAACACTGTGGTGGTAAAAGGGCCCCAGTTTAGTTGGCAACACTGCGACGAATGCAGGCGGATAACCTCCCAAGTGCCGCAGGTAGTTGAGCGCCCAGCGTCTTCCCCCTCGAGTAAAGCCACTCCAGTTCTTGGCCGGTGGTGAGTTATCTGCAGTTATCGCCCCGTCCCATCTGCCCAGCGGTCGTTATCGGTACCTCAGGGTCGATACGGACCCACTTGACCACGCCAGCGTCACGGCCCGAGTGCACGGTAGCCGTACGCCATATTTACCTGGTTCTGCAGTGACACTCTCCGCCACTTCCCAGGCTACAACTTCGCACCACGCAATATATTTACGATAAATTACAACATTTCAACTCAGGAAAAGACGCAGTGCTATACACACTGAAGAAAATCATTGGCTGGTATAAATAATAGTAAGTAGCTGCTCAGAACTCGTGAGTTAGCAGCATCTACTCGGCTTCGTATAGATAAACCAGCTTTCTGCAACCTCCTCGTGAGCAACTGCTTGATGGCCTTGATCCCTGAGTCGCTGTTCAATATTTAGTATTAATGAAACTAATTTACTCTTCACTATTACGAGCAAATGCTAAGATTCCCATGGGGTTATCCATTTAGAGTCTCAGATACTTAAGTGCTGTCGATAAACGCAATGGCCGAGTTCGTGTTGGTGGTTCTGGAAATGGAGAGGAAAAATAATACACAAGACGCAGGAATTCTGATGACCTGTACAGGTTTAAAAATAAAATGTTGAACCTCATGGCAATTTAACTACTTCCTCGTAATAGTGAGCAGTACCTTGGTTTTATTTATGTCAAATATCAATGAAGGCCGTCAAACAGTTAATATATTTTTATTTATGCGAAGTCAAGCAGGTACTTCAAATTCATGCGTTTTGAACAGCTGCTTACTTTTATCTTTACCATCTATCGAGTGACTATCCTTTATGTTTGCAATATTTAAAACACTACCTAATTCATCCTGAACGTATTCGATCGACCAGGGGTGCGGAGGGAGATACTTTAGACAAGCCCTGCAAGATTAAAATCGTTATATGAGAATTTTGCCCCTGATCATTAATAATTGTGCATGACTCGAACATTGTCTTAAAAACCCACTCTAATGAGGAACGGAGAGATACTATTTGTTTATTATAACTTTCTGCCCAAGTTATAATTATGGAAAACAGAAAAATATTATCACAGTTTTAGTACTTAGCATTTAAGTGCATAGCCTACTAAAATATAGTTCTCGTTTCCAGCGTCATTATACCAATATAAAATATGGAAGCATACGCAAATATCTGGAGGTGTGTGAAATTAACGGACTTGCTGCGTGGCATTAAGATACACCTGTCCTTCAATACAATTCCGGCAGGGGTGTCATAACCACTGCTGAAGTTGTTGCAATTTGCATGTTTATACGCCACATACAGTATGTGTTTCAACAAAGGACGTGTTGGCCATAAAGTCGGCATTACTACAACATAAATTAAAAAAATTATTATATCTCACACGATAGGCACCGACTATGTGTTTCTCAGAAGGGGGGTGGGGGGGAAGTCTTATATCTTCTGCAGCTATACCCATGTTTATTTTAATCTAATCAAACACATTGTCTGCCGTTTACCTTCTCTTACCATGAGTTGTGTGTTTGTGCGTGCAGCTATATGAAAAATCAACACTTATTTTCATGTAGGCGACAGTCGTAAACATTACATTTTAAGGGCTTTGAAAGGTCTCCTAGTTCAGGAATGCCCAAAAAATAAAATCAAGAACTAGATTTGAACTGGTTTATGTATTTCGATGGGATTTCCTTTATTAGCTATACAAAATGTGGCGAAATTCGGCCGACAAAATTCGTGAGATTGTTCTTCATGCAAAATTCACTCAAAAATATACAGTATACAGGGCACTTTCTTCCTAAATTGAACATTAAGGAAGATATGAGCCCTTGAAAATCGAGATTTAAAAATTATTTTTGCAAAATATCGGAAAAGATGTGAAATTTAATAACGAATATTCGAGCATTGTTTTATGTTATCGGGATCATTAACCTAAGAGCAAAACTCTAATTAATACCTTACTGTTAGACATTTTTGTAGATTTACGGAAACTTTTACGGAGACGTAGAGCTAATTTACGGAAGGGCGCTTCGTAATGACGAATTACGGAAATGAGCTCCGTAAATATAAAATACGGAAGCTCTTCGTATTCTTATGGCTTCGACTTTGAGTCACAAACAATGCAGATGATACCTGAAGCGTATTAAATCCCATCTTCACAATACTACTTCGTGTAAAATAGTAGCAGGTGAGTGCGAATCACTCATGGAGTGCCAATTTGTTGATTCTTGTTCAGATTCCGCTACAGGACAAAACCTTCTGTATGCGCAGTGAAACACGCACATTACGAAAATAAAAAAGCACATTCTCGTAACCTCGTTTTAAAAACCGCGAATATAGAAAGCGCTCTAACACGACTTGAAACTAAAACCGGCGCGTTCGTCACTCTCATGTAAAATCCATATTTACATAATACTTCTTGTAAATGTGTATTAGGTGAGTCTTTCGAGTTACTGATTGTTAATTTTTCGATTCATGTTCAAATCCCATTACAACACTAAAACACGGTAAAATACATTACTAAAATAAGACTCTTTTTTTCTTACCTCTGTTTGTAAACACGAAATAAAAAAAATAGCCTACACAATAACACGACTAGAAACTAAGAGGTACATGCGTCATTCCATGTTTACAACAAATCTTCTTTTAAAGCGTGGTAGGTGAGTGGATAACGTTTTGGACTACCAAAATTATTTCCGAGTTCAATCCCACCACAATTTTTTATTTTTTNTGGTAGGTGAGTGGATAACGTTTTGGACTACCAAAATTATTTCCGAGTTCAATCCCACCACAATTTTTTATTTTTTTTTTCATTTTATAGTCATTTTTATACACAGTGAATCACCCACATAACGAAAGTAAAACGTTTTTTCATCACCCCTTNTTTTCATTTTATAGTCATTTTTATACACAGTGAATCACCCACATAACGAAAGTAAAACGTTTTTTCATCACCCCTTTTTATAAAGAGCAGATTTAAAAAAAAAACTTGCAGGTTTGTGGACGCGTTCCGTGAATTCGCGGAGATTTATGTGAAATTTACGGGGAGAACGTTATTGAAAAACGAAGAGACTGTAATTTAACGCCGAAGTCTGGATAATTTGTAACTGGTATTTTTCGTATTTTTACGGACAAGTTTTACAGAAGTGCTTCTGCCGTAGTGAAAATAACACGGGTCGGAGTTCACTTATTTCAGACACATTTTTAGGATCAGAAATTATAACGTTTGATTTGGGTTTATTGAGCAGTTTGCTCAACGAGCAGTTTGGTGGCAGATACAGTTAGTTAGGAGGCAGATACAGTTATTTTGGCGGCAGATACAGTTAGTTTGGCGGCAGCGATACAGTTCGAGGCGCGTAAGCAGTACCAATACTTCCTGCAGGGAATTACATATAGATTGTCACCAGAAACAAACAGGAATCCTCCATACTGTGTACTTGTTCATGTACGGCACATTATGTGTACAGTAAGTGTTAAAAAGGTTCTTCACCATCTAATGTATTGCCTATGAGCTAGGCTCTCTATAACTGTAGCCGAAGCTTTGTGTGCGTTTTACACACAAACATTGGTTTCTGGCCAGTTGCAACAAGATGGCCATTTTTGTTAATTACGTCGTACTTCTCCAATGTAAGAGCACCACACGTCTATAATTCCTGACGGTAAAAAGTCTACAAAAAGAGTGTGGCCACCGCTGTTATTTTCATTACGAGGGGACATAATAATGAGATTTTGCACTTAGGTTGAAAATCCCAACATCATAAAACAATGTTCGTAAAATAATAATTTTATTTCATTTCATTTCCGATATGTTGGTAAATTTAGATTTTCAAGAGTNTAAAACAATGTTCGTAAAATAATAATTTTATTTCATTTCATTTCCGATATGTTGGTAAATTTAGATTTTCAAGAGTGCATGTCTTCCTCAATATCCAGTTTAGGTAGAAAGTGTCCCCTATATTTTCTACTTTATTTTGCATAAATAATCACCTCGTGCAGTTTGTCGGCCGAATAACTCACCATCCTGCGTGTTTGAGTTAACGAAATCATTGCATAAACGAAATAATAGAAACAGCAAAATCAGTACACAGGATANTTAACGAAATCATTGCATAAACGAAATAATAGAAACAGCAAAATCAGTACACAGGATATACAGATATAAACTGTAGGTGTTTTCAATTTTAGGAAATTACTACTTGTAAAAATAACGAAATAGAAATATTAACATAACATTAACTTAATTAACAAAACGATAATTTAATTTAATTTTCTTGAGAGGTCTTGATAGAAAAGGTTAAAAATTGTCTTTTTTTTCATTAAAGACACAGAGTCTATAAATTTCAGTATCACAGAGTTGTAGATAACTTAATTTTGTTAAACCAAAATTAATTTAATATTTCGGGTCTTCGGGCTCAGCAAAACCTTACTATAGCCGTCAAAAAGAACGAGGCAGGCGGAAAACCATAGGTTACAACTGTTTATTACACACGGAAGTTGAGACTGGCAGCTGTCTTATCAATGCAGGGGAGCTAAAACCCACCTAACTGAAAAGTTTGAAAAGAAGGGAAGGGGACAAGGGTGACCACCCTATGCCACCACCCCCAACCCACTTATTACTAAGCGGTGGCTACATCTCAGACTTAACTCGATGGCTACACGCTAGACTGGCAACAGCTCACGCTGCGTGGGGGGCGGGGCCAGTTTCATCGCTTTCTGCGAAACCTGGAAGATAGCCTGATAAAAGAGGGATTACTTTATCCACAGCTTTGACGTCACGTTACCAGCGACGTAATTACTGATGGGACCGATCGATCGGACAATCAGGACCGGTGAAGGAACCTGCCATAACTTTAACCATACCGGCATTTGCTTAAAAAAAAAAATCTACACCACGAGGAAGGTTTATTTCTGCTAAACAAAATACTAGTTTATATGGCAGTATTAAAATATTTTGTAGTTGAAATCAAATTTTTTTGTTTTTCTTATTTGGTTGCCTCAAACTGAACTATTTGGATGATGTAACTACACATTTGTTTCACTCTGCGTACATTAAAAAGTTTCGGTTAATATGAAAAAATTGGAAGCTCGACCGAGGTTCGAACCCAGTCTAGTTTATGCCCGACAGCTTAGCAACCTCAGCTAAAGTGATCACTAATGAAAACTTAATATTTTTAACGTATACATTCAAAATGCTGAGCAACGTGCGCAAATAAATACAGGATGAGTATAAAAGAAAACCACAAATTTGAAGGTCTATAACATCAAAACCAAACAACCGACAATCTAGGTTGACCAATCAAATAAATCCTGGAACTGTAAAGTTTGTTTACCATTTCTTTATATATGCTCAATGTGACCACCACGAGCGGCCCGAACGACATCTACGGGATAATCAAACTCGTTCCACGCTCTCGTCAGCATGTCCGGTGTTACGGTTTGGATGGCGTCCGTAATTCTCGTTTTGAGGTCGTCTATGTTAGCCGGCAATGGTGGACGAAACACTTCATCCTTTATGTACCCCTATAGAAAAAAATCGCACTGGACAAGATACGAGCTTCTTGGAAGCCAGTGATAAAGATCCTGGTCCCCAACTGCTCCTCGACCAATCCAGAGTTGCGGCAATGTCTCGTTCAGGTATCCGCGAATAGCTAGGTGCCAATGGGGTGGCGCACCATCCTGCTGGAAAATTAAGTCCCCCGGCCGCCTCTTCTAACTGAGGAAACAACCACTCTGCAAGCATGTCCAAAAAAGAGGTTCCAGTAACAGTGGTCTCGTGAAAAAATAAAGGGCCCTAGACAGTGTCTTTGGATACAGCGCAAAACACGTTCACTTTGGGGGAAGCGCGCTCGTGTTCGGTGGTTTCATGTGAAGCCTCCTGAACCCACACCCACACGTTGTGCCGGTTCACCTTGCCATTTGTATGGAACGTCGCTTCATCGCTAAAAACCAGCTTAGACGTGAAGGCATCGTCTACCTCGTTCTGGGCAAGAACGAACGCGTAGAAATCACGTCTCAGTTCTTTATCCCTTTCGGTAAGAGCCTGTATAAGCTGTAACCCGTATGGTTTGTACAGCAATCGCTTTCGCAACACTGTCCATACCGTCAATTGAGGGATTTTCATTTCATGACTACCTTGTCGAGTTGATTTTCTCGGACTGTGAACGAACGCTTGTTGAATCCGTAGCACATTCTGACACACGCGGCCGCCCGGAACTTTTGCCTTTGCAAAGGCATCCTGTGTCACGGAACTGACGAAACCAATGTACAATACTCCACCTATTGTGAGGACGACGTCCATATTTGCGACGGAATTTACGTTCAACAGTCGTAACCGATTCACATTTAGCAAACTGAATAACACAGAACGCCTTCTGTTGTTGTGTCGCCATCGTGATGCGGACTAACACACAACACAGGCACATAGTGCGACGACAGACGCAACCAGTGTCATCTCTCGGCACATAAAGGAAACATCAGACAGTCCCCTTCACATTGACGTGTCGAATGCGAGCTCGCTACCCCCTCACCACCTCAAACCGAGCGTTACAAAAGCCATCCAAACCGTAACATCGGACATGCTGACAAGAACGTGGAATGAGTTTGATTATCGCGTAGATGTCGTTCGGGCCGCTCATGGTGGTCACATTGAACATTTATGAAAGTATNGGTTTTTTGGTTTTGCTAATATATACCTTCAAAGTTGGGGTATTCTTTTATACTCAATCTGTAGTTTAAGTTTTACATTTTTACTTTTTTAGTTTCAGGTTGTATCGTTTTATGAGGATGTTTATACCATTATTAAGCATCAATTAATGCACTAACAAACATTGTTACTATCCTAATTGCCCCAAAAATACAAGGAAACTCTCGAGCTTTATTTTTGAACTACGGTAAATCAAATGAGTGGCCAAACAAATAAATACAGTTGATTCAACCCAATATTTTGTTTCCAGTCTAATTTCATTCGGCCCAACACAGAGGTTTCGATTATTCAATCGTGTATTTCGTTAGATAAACAAGATTTATTTTGTTTCTTTTCAAGATTCATTTACTCAACCAAATATTTTGTTAATGTAACTAAATACGTTTTTTGGCTCTATACAAACAAGTATTTTGTTGGCTGAAACAATCATTTCTCTCAGTGTAGATGGGCGGACAGGAAATCGATCTGAGTTTACTCGAGTATGAGTCCAGGGTTCGAGCCACTGCGCCTTCTCTCCCCACAAGTTTATAACTTCTCGATAAACAAAGCGAACGTCTCGCTACTGCGTTTACGTAGCTTTGAGACTTTCAAAGTTCACTCCAAGTTCCTTATTGGTTTAGGTCGGAAAGCGCGAAGACGCCTTTGTTAGCGGAGTGAGTGTACTCAGCAGCTCGAGTTTGTGCTAATTTCGTTTCCGCTGGCTGGGCTTCTGGCGCACGTGTTCGCAGTGCAGAGGCATGCCTGACTGGTGGGATTGTGAGTGCATCTGACGATCACGTTGCCAGCCCATGCACCTGGGTTTCTTTCAATGTTTATTGCGTTGCCGTTNGATTGTGAGTGCATCTGACGATCACGTTGCCAGCCCATGCACCTGGGTTTCTTTCAATGTTTATTGCGTTGCCGTTTCTTTTTGGCAGCCTTCATTCGCTGCACATCTCCCTTACGCTCTTATGTACCGTTACTCCCCACCAGCTCATTTTTACCCCACAATTTCCCCAACGCCTTTAACCCTTATATATATATGCTTTATATGACGTGACCTGTTCATCTGGCACTGTACACAGATACAAGTGTCTAATGTAGTGCCAAGAGTATTAGTGTTACTACTACAGTCATTTTTTGTTATTTGTCAGCCGTCAGTAACCAGTGTTGCTGTTTATGTAATTTATGTAATACTAGGGAACCGGCCCGGCTTCGCCCGGTAACAATTTAGTTTTTACAGCGATACTTTGAAAGACAAAAATGGTTACNAGGGAACCGGCCCGGCTTCGCCCGGTAACAATTTAGTTTTTACAGCGATACTTTGAAAGACAAAAATGGTTACTGCGGGTCACCCTTAAAAGATAAACATATGCTATCGCGGACTTTTCTGTAGACCTTTTTGAGAGCTACAATTNGCGGGTCACCCTTAAAAGATAAACATATGCTATCGCGGACTTTTCTGTAGACCTTTTTGAGAGCTACAATTCTGTGGTGCATTAATTTGGTGTATCTTCTTACGGTTTAGTCAGCGTAAGCCATGTAAGCTCCCTAAAAGCGGTTTTTTTACGACTTGATTACAAACGGTTTGACATTTCTCTACTATTCTTACATTAAATATAAATGTTTTATACGCCAAAACCTTCCTCAATAAAGTCTCTAANTTTGACATTTCTCTACTATTCTTACATTAAATATAAATGTTTTATACGCCAAAACCTTCCTCAATAAAGTCTCTAAATGATGTTGAAAACTGCATCAAAATACATCAAATAGTTTAGAAATACTCAGCGAATACACAGACAGACGTGGATAAGCGACTTTATTTTATACTTTTTAGAGATTAGAGATAGTGTTGAGATACCTATGTAAATGCAAATGTAATATTAATTACTTTTGCAACAACGTTACCTACTTTCTGTGCTTTCACAATTCAAACGGTTTTTATGGGGAAGCAAAAAAAATTTATGTGGATTTGACGTAAACTTTTGTGTTAAAACTTTTCTTGTATTTCCTATTATTTAAAACATCATTCCAATGNTTTGACATTTCTCTACTATTCTTACATTAAATATAAATGTTTTATACGCCAAAACCTTCCTCAATAAAGTCTCTAGATGATGTTGAAAACTGCATCAAAATACATCAAATAGTTTAGAAATACTCAGCGAATACACAGACAGACGTGGATAAGCGACTTTATTTTATACTTTTTAGAGATTAGAGATAGTGTTGAGATACCTATGTAAATGCAAATGTAATATTAATTAATTTTGCAACAACGTTACCTACTTTCTGTGCTTTCACAATTCAAACGGTTTTTATGGGGAAGCAAAAAAATTTTATGTGGATTTGACGTAAACTTTTGTGTTAAAACTTTTCTTGTATTTCCTATTATTTAAAACATCATTCCAATGNTTTATGTGGATTTGACGTAAACTTTTGTGTTAAAACTTTTCTTGTATTTCCTATTATTTAAAACATCATTCCAATGAAAAATAAACTAAGTAAAATTTTTTTGTCACAATAATAAACTCGACTTACAAAGAAGAAAATCTTACCCTCACCTTGTGTGGCTGACGACTCCCACTTCACACAAATTATCGTTTCATATCGTGTTAGGCATTCTACAACATGCAACGACAAACTGCAGTACACTTTCAAGTGGCAATACATTATGCTCTAGAAACGTACGCATATTTGGCAAACGTAAACTGCTTTGCAAGGTTTAACAGCGGATACATGTTACATTTAGCTGCCATTCCATGCTTTATAATTTAAATATAGTCGTTTCATTTTACGAGGTGATCGCTGATTACTACTATCCGCCGTTTTACAATGTCGAGTCAGTGAAAACTGGTGTTGGCTGGACAGTACTTTAATCTCGTATTTAAAACAAATATTTTGGTCTTGCCGTTATTGTTAGCGCAATACAGCATTTGGTTGAACAACATTACTTAAAGGCTTTGTTAACATTAACACTTGAACAGTATATAAGCTTATAGTAACATAAGACGACTCTGTAAGTTGTTTGAATAATTAACTTTTTCACAATATTATTTATTTCACTACAACGTAAACGTTAAAATAAATGGTTCAATAGCAATTTTTCTATGGAACAACATTATACTTTTTTCTGTGTATTCTTCTGCTACATACCGAATTTTCCTTCTACTGATGGTTTTACCTTACGGTGCCATCATTATTTTGGTAGTTTTTTTACTGGAAATCTGTTGCGATCCTTTTTGCTTAGCGCTAATGTATTCTTTCCCTTTTTTTAACCGGGCCACGATGGCGTAGCTGCTATAGCGCTTGCATCCCCTCCAAGGCGAACTGGGATCGACTCCCGGCGGGGTCGCTACCAGATTCTCGCATGTGGGAATCGTGCCGGACGATGCCGCTGGTCGGCGGGTTTTCTCGCACATCTCCCTTTTCCCCTGCCCTTGCATTCCGGTGCAGCCCCGTACTCATTTCGCTTCACACTTATCAGTTCTCAAGAACCCGATGTTAAGAGCCGCCCAAACCTCTCCACTCATATTTCTGTTTTAAGGAGTCCTTGTTATAAGAAAATTTATGTTATATTTTTACCTCTTTGTTTTTAAAACTAAGCTGGCTATCTTCGTATCATTTTTCTTTTGTTTTAAAAAAGTTGTCTTCTTACGTCATGAGTAGTATAATTATGGGTATTCGGGCATAACGTATATTAAATTGAGCATAATGGGAACGGGGAGTAGGCACCAGGCGCCGCCCGGCTGCCATGCTGTGAATTTACCCGACCGCCATGTTGGATCTGCGTGGCCTTGACCTTTAACCTTGACCTTGACCTCATGACCATAAAAAAAAAAAGAAAAAATCACAGGAAAATTATAAAATCCCAAAAAATTTTTATGTAAAATTAAAAGTTTTTTTAAGAAATTAAACATTATTAAAAAAAAAATATTTTAAGATGTACGTGTAAGAGGTCCGGGGTTCGATGACAGGTGAATCGACTAAGCTCCCGACATGACCGGCCCTCGATAGGTCGGCCAGTTTTCATTTCGTCAGCAATGTTACATTTGATGAATTTGACCTTCAACCCTGACCTTGGATGNCGATAGGTCGGCCAGTTTTCATTTCGTCAGCAATGTTACATTTGATGAATTTGACCTTCAACCCTGACCTTGGATGACCCTGAAACCAAAAAATTCTGAAAAATTCCAAAAAATTTCTAACAAATTCCTACAAATTCCTTGACTCAAGACTCAAAATGCTTGACTCAAAACCTTGACTCAAAACTCAAGACCCTTGACTCAAGACTCAAGACCCAAGAACCAAGACCCAAGAACCAAGACCCTTGACCCAAGACCCAATAATCTTAACCCANGACTCAAGACTCAAGACCCAAGAACCAAGACCCAAGAACCAAGACCCTTGACCCAAGACCCAATAATCTTAACCCAAGATCCAAGGCCCCTGACCCAATAACATTGATCTTTGACCAAAGATACAAGACCCAAGAGGTCTGTAGGTATAAGTATGCTACTCAGAATTTTTTTAATATATGTGTATATGACCAATCCAAGCCCTTCATACGAGTAGCAACCACGTGCCCGTCATGTTATAATCATGGCATGGATCAGCATCTAAAAACACTTTTATAGACATACTTGTCATTAAATGAAATGCCAATGGTGCTAGTCCCTTGAGACTTGGAATGTACGGGGTGGTAAACAGTCTTATCTCCCACGGTCTTCTTGAACATGAATCCCTCAATCGTCCAATCATTCCATTAATCTTTCGCAATCTTTCCATTAATATTTCTCAATATTTCCATCACTCGTCCCTTCTTCTCATCAATCATTCGTCCATTCATTCCATCAATTGTTCGTAATATTTCACAATATTTCGCAATCCTCCTCCTCAGCAATCTTTCCATCAATCTTCACCCTCATCGGCTCTCAAGACCCCGATGTTCAGAGCCACTCAAACTTCTCCGCTGAAATTGAAAGGGAAGTGGAAATATCGTATCCAAGAAAAAAAAANCCGATGTTCAGAGCCACTCAAACTTCTCCGCTGAAATTGAAAGGGAAGTGGAAATATCGTATCCAAGAAAAAAAAATTCATTCTTATGTTGCTGAAACGAAAAGGGGGGAAATAGGTTCGCGTGAATGCGAATTCAGAAATACAGTATGTCACTTCCTTACTCTTACAACTCAGTTATATAAAAATATCTTTCTTTCACATAGGTAAATCAACTATTTTGTACCTTTCGTTTAAAAAATAATATATTCCGGTTCATGNAAAATATCTTTCTTTCACATAGGTAAATCAACTATTTTGTACCTTTCGTTTAAAAAATAATATATTCCGGTTCATGTGTTTTATTTATTTTAAACAATTACATAGTTAGTACAAAAATGTAACATCAACACAAAATAAAACAAGGGAAATTTCATTTTATTATGTCCCATTGTTATTAATATAGTTAACAGTATTAATTAATGAAACCCACAAAACATAAGTATTATTATCCTTTGGAGTAGCGTTTGGTTTTAATAACTACTTGGCATCTGCTATTAATGGAGTTGACTAGTCCCTCACACGTTTCACGACTGATGCTGTGCCATTCTTCAGTCACTACTATTTTTAGCTGTGTGCTCGAGATTTCGGAAATGTCCATAGATGTTAAATAGGGTTGAGGTTGGATGACTGAGGAGGAGTTTTCATTTGTTTTTTAATGTTCCAAATTAACCATTCGTTATTAAGACCAGTTGTATGCTTCGGATCGTTCCCATGTTGAAAAATGTCACAATTTAACATTCCCAATGTTACTGCACTTCGACGGACATTCTTCTTTAGAATACCATTAAATAGCTTCATACTTACCCATTGCACCATCTATAAACTGAATATTCCTGACCCTTTTCACAGACATACATCCCGAATCCATAACTAAGCCATCCACAAGTTAAACTGTGGAAAATATATTTGTAACTTCATCAGCAGTATACGATTTTTCGAGAACCTGTAGACACCGTCCAAACCGAAATGGTTTATTTAGTCTCCTTTGACCGAATTACATTTTTTCAAAACTCGTGGTTCATATTTAAGTGTCGTATTAGCAAATAACAGTCTTGTAGCATGGTTCTTCTTGGTGATGTAGGGTGTGTTCCTTGCTACCATACCATTATATCCGTGCCCGTACATGCATAACACCCGGTGAACTGTCCCAGAACACATTTGATTACAGGTGGCAACTTCCAATTCAGCGCATAGTAGAAGCGCTTATACGGGGACTAAGTTTTTCTTGCCACAAAAATTTCGTTCTTCTTGAGGACTCGCACGTTTCTGTTTAGGCTGTCTTGGTATGTTCCTATCTGAACCTTGATCTTTAAATTTATAAATAAAATACTGGATTGTTGCATGACTCATATTCATGATTTGATTTGTCCTACTTTTTTTCTATATCAGAAGCGCTAAATATACAATTGTCTCTTTCAGTTTGGAACCCAAGTTACTTACCCTTAACTATTTTACTGAGGCTACTGCATGTTTTATGCGGAACAGGAACGACGAAATACAGCGCACATAAGTTCCACAGCCGTTTAAGCTCGACTCAACGCCATCAAACAACTATATGTGAACTACTGTATGGATAAGCAAACTAACCTTCGTTTGGGGATTCAAATAGTTTTTCTTTCTCTTCTCGGACACTGCGTTTGAAAGAAAATATTTTGTGCACTGAGTTTGTAAATTTTGCTCTTATCTGTAATATGCAAAAAATTCCCTGCAATAATTTCTATAACCTAATGGAAAGATTGGCTATTTTATAATGGGAGAGGCTGTGCATGAATAAAAACGTGACACATTGTACGTTGCAGTTCACATTCATTCCCACTTGAACAACATTCGGAACAGCAGCTATACCCGCACATAGAATTTAACTCGAATATGCGAAAAGACTTTCCACTGGACTGAAATTCGTGAAGAATTTTAATTTTAATTCAATTCGGATTTTAAATTAAACAATGATCACCAAATTTTTTTGAACAAAAATTAATTTTCTGAGTGGTACGTAATATTTAATACAAAAACTAAAATTGAAATGATTTTATTGAAAATTCAGCTAATTCATAAGATGGTTTCATTTCAGTCCAAGTTCACAAGACGACGTGTAATGGACTCGACTAATGTCTGAAGGTATGCAGGAGTCACTTCACACCATGAATACTGCAGGGCAGTCCACAAATCCAATCTGCGCCAATTTGGAAAGGGTTGCACGTCTGTCACGTTTAATGATTCTCGTCAGTCGTCGTTTGTCCCGTTCGTCCACGATCATTTCCGGCCGCAGCAATGTCGAAGATGTGATGTTTTACCGGATTCCCGATATTCACGATACACTTGTGAAATGGTCGTACGTGAACATCCAAATGCTATCGCTACCTCGGAGATGCTATGTCACATCTCTCGTGCGCCGACTATAACACCACGTTCAAACTCATTTAAATCTTGATAACCTGCCATTGTAGCAGCAGTAACCGATCTAGCTGCCGACCGCTTCGGGTTACTCTGATTGGTTCCATACCTCTGTTATTTGCATACGCACGCCTATACCAGTTTTTTTGGCTCTTCAGTNTGATTGGTTCCATACCTCTGTTATTTGCATACGCACGCCTATACCAGTTTTTTTGGCTCTTCAGTGTATGTATATCAGCAATTAATATGTATTTTGCGTGTTTTAGCTCAGCGTCTCATCCATAGCGACGCCATTAGAGATAGAATGTAGACAGAAATATTCATTGTTTTGTAGTTGAAATATTCTTTTTGGCTTCTTGTATCAGTGCGTATTGTTGTTAGCGGACATATTGCTCTTGAGAGATGCTGTAGGCAAGTGAGGTTTTGTTGCACTGGCAACAAAGCCAGAGAGTGTTCTGCAATAGCCTATCATCCTACAACTAGGCGCAGCGGACTATTCTGCTTTGAATTTTAAGTTTTCCCAGTTGGTGTCCTTAAGACGACACAAAAAAAAAANCTAGGCGCAGCGGACTATTCTGCTTTGAATTTTAAGTTTTCCCAGTTGGTGTCCTTAAGACGACACAAAAAAAAATTCACGGTAATTTGAGCATTTCTGAAAGTCCTGGTTAAGATCTACCTACTCCTGTGATTACATTGTTTCCTTCCACCACAAGTATAATTAACATCGTCATGGGTCTGATCAAAGAATTCATGAGTCGGTCACGTAAATCTGTGAAATTATCAGATGTTGTTAAAATTTGCTAATTCTGCAAATTAATAAAAAATTTAAAAACAGAAATAAAATTAAATAACTTCAGTATCGACAATTGTTATCCTAAAAATTTTTTTTCAGATTTAAGAAATGGAAATTTTTTTTTCTCCGTCGTTACTAACTCTACTGGGCACATCCAGATGTTGTGCCCGTTTAGATACATGCGGGTAGGGCAGTGCCATATTCCAAATATTGATTTCAGAAGTGTTCGTTTCACCGTGAACAGCCTTGACACAATATTTCCTGGAAGAAGAAGCGCCTCTGAACGTGTTTCTCGTATATNGTTCGTTTCACCGTGAACAGCCTTGACACAATATTTCCTGGAAGAAGAAGCGCCTCTGAACGTGTTTCTCGTATATATTGAACAAACGAAAAGTTACGAGACGATACGGTGTGGAACTGTTACGTCGAACCTCAAGGCAAAATATAATAGGTAACACGATTATTATACAGATTTTCGACTGTTTTTCTGTGCTTCAGTGCAAATTTTCTGGAGACTTTACGAGTCTAAAGATAGGTTCTGCACTTCAACCCTAAGTAGAGAGGCTACATGTGTAATATCATAACAAAATACCTACTTTGCTGTCACACATATAGAATGCGACAAATTTCTTGTTCTTTCTGGTTGCTGGACTTCTGTGTGAAAATCATTAAGACGCGCGTAAAGAAGGCGTTAACGCAACTGACAGGTAACAATTTTTATGGTGTACAGTTGTGAATTTTTTGTCGGTGTGTGACCTTAATTTGTATGACCTCTTAACTACATTTATTATACTATAAGGAAGTCGTAAGTCTCATATTGAACTCTTTGGTAATACTGCTAACCCTTAACTGGAACAGAGACAGGGGGGTTTAGCGGTTAGCACGCTCGCTTCCCACCAAGGCAAACCGGGTTCAATTCCCGGCCGGGTCACTCCCGGATTTTCGCAAGTGGGAATCGTGCCGGACGATGCCGCTGGTCGGCGGATTTTCTCGGGGATCTCCGCTTTCCCCCGTCCCTTCATCCCGACACTGCTCCATACTCACCTCACTTCACGGCTCTCAAGATCCCGATGTTAAGAGCCGCCCAAATCTCTTCACTCACTTAATTGGAAACACCGTCTTCCTTTTTGTAGGTCCTCTCATCTCGACAAAGTGGACTTAAGCGTTCGCTGTTTCATCCCAAAGCTCTCAGCCATCCGGCCAACACCCTCGCCTATCCCCCTCGGACGAAAGATCGAGATAAAATCGATCAACCTAGCTCGACTTTCCGACAGCCCCACCTGTTGCCCAGCATCACGTCTACGAGAGAGAGAGAGAGAGTGAGAGAGAGAGAGAGAAAGAGAGAGAGAGAGAGAGAGCCACCACGACACATGGCAGGTTGTGATCAGGGGCACTTGAAACTAGTCGGGGTATTGTTATTGTGGCCCGCGGTTATAACCCATTACTGGAGTTGAAACTCCACCTGCTGCGCTTATCCTTTGCAAGGTTAACGGCCGTGCCTATTAAGCCAGCAGCCTCGAACTTCAAATGGGGAATCAGAATTAAGCGAAATACCTTCTCATTACGTCAATTTTAAAGATATCTATTTCAAACAAAAAATATTTAGACGCAACTTTCTCAGAAAATGTTGCCACCAAAAAAAAGTTTTTATTATATGAAAATTTTAATATAACTTTAGGAAGCATAATGTCTCAAGATATCTTAACATAGGAACATTCATTAAGAAGTTTCATATAGAATAATTTTTGTTTGTAAAAGTTATCTTTAAAATTGACGCAATGAGAAGGAATCTCGTGTAACATTGGTCCCCCATTTGAAGTTCGAGGCTGCCGGCTTGATTGGCAGGGCTGTTAAAGTCGCCCGCCTGCCCAGGATACTAAATGGTGTGCATAACTTCGGCAGAAAATGTCGTTTTACAAAATTTCTCAATGCACCTGCGTGATGCTTGCTAAGGAAAAGCATTTAAGAAACGTTGTACGCNAGAGAGAGAGAGTGAGAGAGAGAGAGAGAAAGAGAGAGAGAGAGAGAGAGCCACCACGACACATGGCAGGTTGTGATCAGGGGCACTTGAAACTAGTCGGGGTATTGTTATTGTGGCCCGCGGTTATAACCCATTACTGGAGTTGAAACTCCACCTGCTGCGCTTATCCTTTGCAAGGTTAACGGCCGTGCCTATTAAGCCAGCAGCCTCGAACTTCAAATGGGGAATCAGAATTAAGCGAAATACCTTCTCATTACGTCAATTTTAAAGATATCTATTTCAAACAAAAAATATTTAGACGCAACTTTCTCAGAAAATGTTGCCACCAAAAAAAAGTTTTTATTATATGAAAATTTTAATATAACTTTAGGAAGCATAATGTCTCAAGATATCTTAACATAGGAACATTCATTAAGAAGTTTCATATAGAATAATTTTTGTTTGTAAAAGTTATCTTTAAAATTGACGCAATGAGAAGGAATCTCGTGTAACATTGGTCCCCCATTTGAAGTTCGAGGCTGCCGGCTTGATTGGCAGGGCTGTTAAAGTCGCCCGCCTGCCCAGGATACTAAATGGTGTGCATAACTTCGGCAGGAAATGTCGTTTTACAAAATTTCTCAATGCACCTGCGTGATGCTTGCTAAGGAAAAGCATTTAAGAAACGTTGTACGCGGGTATACAACTTTCGGGTTCTCCATTTTTTCTCCAAGGCCAATTTATTCGCAAGTAAAAATGGCTTAAACGAGTATTTTTGGTAGTCAATTTAAATATGAACATCCCTTTGCAGAATCTTTTTGAAAATGTATAGACAAGTGCAGCACACTTTTGCCTTTAGTATTACGGCATGTTTATATATTATACGTGGTCGCTGTTGGAAGTCTCAAAGACTTTCTCAACAACAAGTCGCCTCGAGTCCAAGTGTAACTCGTGGAAGAGATGTGGCCATGATACTCAAGGTCAGCACATTTATGTAAAGGTGATGCCATCAATAATCCAACAACTAGAATTTCCTATAAGTAGTTACGTAATATCCTATAAGTAGTTCCATCAATACTCCCACGAGTGGAATTTCGTCGAAATAGTTACGCAATATACTATACAATTTTTAATTTTTTTTCGTGAATAAATATATAGACTAACACAATTCTAAACAATTTCAGTGCGTCTTATACAAGTGCCAAGCTACTAATGACAAAATTCTTACTAACGTAAATTATTACTTGTGATTATTTATTTCTAGGAAGTCGAGGCCAACAAATGGTATACCTTACGTACGAAATATTCGTGTTATGTCTTATGGATTCGTGAAACACACAGTGGCCTTCGTTTAAGAGTTGAAATAACTAAACACGCAATTATTAAAAAAAAATTACAAATTTGATTAAATGTACGTGAAGAAAAAACGGACTTCTGTTTTAAATTTTTTTTTCTGAAACACTACCTCGGTTACTTTCAGAATCAGTTAAGCCGAGCAGTTCTTAGAACACACGAATTTATTTCGCATTTAAAATCTTAAAGTCCTGTCTAGTCAGTAACGAAACATTATGTCCCGACCATTGAATCCCAAATAAGTTTCAACTTCTCGCCAGTTAAATAATTCCACTAAGTTGTTAAACTTTAATTTCAGTTTTTATCTTCGCGTTCGTTCATGGTGTAATTTCTAGGCATGAATATTTCATCTCGAAGACTCGTTGGGGCTTTGTGACCTTTCAAGCTGGCATTCCAGTATTTTGCTACCCTTCCGCCCCTGCGACAATGAAAGGCAATTTAGATGCACTCCGTAAAGATTACTTAATAAACTACCATCGCTGTGTTAAGGTTTCCCAGGATTGCTTCAATTTCTCGCTAAATACGCCCTTTTTTTCAGTTCTTAGCAAAGCGGAACTCCTAAATTTTTATTTTCTCGTATTAATTGGATGAAAGAATCGAGAAGTAGCTAGAATTGTGGTACCTGTGATATTTATGAATAAGAAATAGTAAAGTCTGTTGGTAAAAACCTCCTGAATATATAAGACAATTTTTCTTCGCTTTACGTGTCACCGCAGCCCAGTAACACAAAAAAAGCTACACAAAAAAAAATGGTAGTGATCAAAATATTTTCACTGGAGAATATAAAATAATTTGATTAATATGGATATCACAAAACGTTTTGTGGCAATAGCAAAATTATTTTGTCACATCAATGCTTGTTGGTCATCGCAATGTCGCTTTTGTGGTGACCAAAGAAAAATTTCAATTTGTTGTAAGGCGATTTCGNCAATGCTTGTTGGTCATCGCAATGTCGCTTTTGTGGTGACCAAAGAAAAATTTCAATTTGTTGTAAGGCGATTTCGTGTTCGCCAGTCGCAGCAAAAATGTTACGTTGCTAACAAAAATACTAGTTAGTGGGACTCACAGAAGAGTTTTGTGGGCTTTTAATTGAGCATACAAATACCCCAAAACTAACAGATGGCACGCACGCTTATGCCTTAACACTTCCCCTCAAGGAAAACTTATTTTCTGGAATCATTTACGCGTAATATTACTTACATTAGAATGAAGATACCGTGTAATCCGTTCCCCAACTATTAAAAAATTTCCTTCGTGAATTCGTTTTGCTGCAAGGAAATGAACACGGGTAAATACGGCGCCGTTGTAAACTGTAAGACAAAGTAGTCAACTTAAGCACGCATGCGCAGATATCCAATTGTAGTTTCATAGCCGCGGCGAAATAATTTGTCCTCAATGACATGATTGCTATTGCAGCCAATATTTCATTGCGAATGCTAAATAAATTGTTATTTCTACATGATTACACAAAATATATTGGCAGTAAACTTGTTAACTAGCACTAAACGTCTTTAGTAGTCNATTGTTATTTCTACATGATTACACAAAATATATTGGCAGTAAACTTGTTAACTAGCACTAAACGTCTTTAGTAGTGGTCAAGATTACGCGCGGTCGCTTACTTTAATATGTTTCTAGCTGCAACTAAACTTCGCCTTCGGAAGGATCAACAAGGTATTGTTTGTTATCACCATAAAATGTTTAGTGTATAGACGATGGGACTGCAGTAGGCTCCGGGACTTGAGAAAGTNATTGTTTGTTATCACCATAAAATGTTTAGTGTATAGACGATGGGACTGCAGTAGGCTCCGGGACTTGAGAAAGTCATCTCGCTGCTCAAGTTCTGCTGTGCGCAGTGGTTCTGTCTCGAAATCTCACCGATGCTAACACCCCAACGTAGCGCCTCAGCAATCACGTATACCAGGAAACCCAGAAACCCTGCGCATTGAGATGGCCTTATGTGACTAACAATATTCGAAGACCGCCAGAAAGANGGTGTAAGGCCGACTCTTATCCACTCACCACTTCCTTGATCGACTCTATGGACAAAACGCTTAACAGGCGCAGTCTTTCCGTCGGTGGCTGACATGAACGAAACTTCAAGCGGTATTTTTACGGTACGCTAGTAAATATAAAAGTGCGATGCCCGTCTTCTAAAGACAACTCCGTATTGCCTGTATAAACATTTAGTAGCCAAAATTGATTCTGGAAACACCTGTTCTAACCATTTCCACCCGTAAAAATGTAACCATTGGAGTTGAAACGAGAACTTAGAATTTGTCTTTGGGCCAGACCGGCGTGGAACCAGCGGAGTTAAAGGATAGGAGTGGAATGGAGAGACTTAATTAGCGGGTGAAGCGAGGTGTATGGAGCAGAGCCAGAATGCAAAGGCGGGAGGAAACGGGAGATCCCCGAAAAAACCCGCCGACCAGCGGCATCGTCCGGGAGCGACCCCACCAGGAATAGAACAGCGCTCGTCTGGGGGGAGGGAGGGGAGTTGTCTGACCACCATACCACCGGGGCCCCTGTGAAAGGATAGGGTTTTCCTTGTTAAATGATTCTAGGCGTATCTTGGTCGCCTTTCTCGATATCGCTTTCAAACAAAAAAAACACTTTGTCCATATTTGTTCTAGTTACATTTCTACAAGACGTTCTTTGTAAGAATTTGAATGTCCTTAAAATTGCGGGTGCATTAAGATTTATGGATTCAACAGAAACAAAAATGCACGAACTCTTATTAATTTAATACTACTATTTCCTATTTTTTAGCATGTTTCTTCTCTTCAAAGGACACCAGGTGTTTTTTTGTTTGAAAGCGATATTGTACAAGGTGGCAGAGATGCGCCTGAAATAATTTAACTTTTAAAACCCTACAATTTCGCTTGGCCGAAGTCCCGTAACAGGCAGCGGTCTTAGGGAATCCCTGGTTGTCATATGGGACTTATTGTAAGCAGTTATTGCTATTACAATTTTTACAAAATTTTGGAGTATTTCCAAGTAAATCTTTTTTCATTGCAGAAACGAAAGTTGACGTTATGTAGCCAATTAATAAATTTGATTGTTGGAACGTAAATGTGGTCGTTCAAAGGCTTCAAATGCGGTGAAAATCGCTCTAAGAGTCTCGCTGTTTACGATATAAATATTTCTGTAAAACAGTGTTCTGAACTATAGCGACAATGCTGTATCATTTCTGAGCAGATTAATGATTACCTTGATATCACCGCTTAAAATCCCGAGGAAACGGAACACACGTAAAGTTTCTTTATGCTATTTTCCATAGTCGACGTAACGCTTCCTTACGGCCGGACGCGAACTTAAGGCGTTAACATTTGTTTACACTGCGAAGGGCCTTAAACCCCTCTAGGAGTAAGCACATATATTATCGAGGCTATGCTTATATGGAAATGTCTTTGCTTTTGAAGACAAATCTCACACTTTCATGGTTATACTATTTCTCTGAACGTTATCGGAATGAAAGTAAAAAAAAAAAAAAATTACAACTAGATAAGATTTCCATTCGTAAGGTTAATACTGTTATTTTTAATCATTTTAAAAATGAACGCGATGGACTGTAACACCTGTTACATATTTCGCTATACATTAATTGGTACACTGTCAGAACGCGACTCGCATGACCGACGGTTAGCCAATAGTAAACGCTGCAGAGTACAGTAAGCGTGCCCGCGCGTAGCCAGCACTAAAAGGATGAAGGTAAGTGGAAATGCAGCGACAAGCACAGCTGATAATAGTCTATTCGCCGTTTATTCACATTTTCTGAATCAAACCTTTCAAAAATCCCCCCATGCATTATGTGATCGGTTGTTTCATAAATATGTTATGTCTCACAGGCGTTTTATACTTATGTTATCATAGAAGTGCCTTATTTTTGTTAATTTCAACTTTCATAATTATTATTTTATTTATAAATTATAAAAATACATTTGTAATTAACGTGAATAAAAACAGGGAGAAAATAGTTATGTTGGTAATGCCCAGTAGTATATAGTTCTTATGGAAATTATTATTTAAGTTAGTGCGCACGACTGCAGTGCGCTCTCTCTTCGGTGTAGTTTTCTAGACTTGATCAAACTTTGTTTGCACGAGGCGGAGGAATATCCTGAAAGTAGAGCTTTGGCAGGGCTTCAGAAAAGTTGTAAACAACTGTGGATTGACTATATTAGAGAAGTGGAGAATATGGGCAACTCACTTCAATCTTGTCTTTGGTGGCAGTAAATGTGTGCCCTCCTAAAGGGATTAACCCGTTCGGTCACACGTTAATTTCTGAGCTCAAGTGTTGCAATCACGTGGTTTTTTTTGTACGCACTGTACTTATCTTCCTCACTTGTCTTGTGACCAGTGGACAACGTGCTACGTGCCCGACGGTATTAGCATACACGTGAAATAGGTGTCGGAATTCCACAAATCAGATTAGCCGCAAGGAATACTCGGCGCTGATGACTTGCTGTGTACAGTACTGGTAATGTATATCATTCACGTGCAACGTGTCCACCATTGTAGAACACGGGGGACTGTACGCGTTAAGGCTGTTTAAGTAGCTAAAATTTCATTTTGTGTTTTTTTTAAAGATATTTTACGAATTTGTGATACAATATAAATAACCGTTTGATAAAAATGCGAAATCAGTTAAAAAATATCTCTTCATACTTTTTTCGGGAGAATTGTCAGCATTTTTAATTTGAACTGTAGTCAAATACGATCATTATGAAAAAAATGTAAATAAGAAATTCCCATAGTTCCCGTAATTAATTTTTGTGAATTGATTTCCCATGCTTTGTTCTACTTTTATCAAACTACTATTTGATACAACAAAACAGAATTACGAAATATCCTAAACACATAGAAAGTAATTTTTTTTGGCACTTGAACAACCTCAAGGTGCTGGGGGGTCGGGCGGTGGCGAACAGTGTTGCCACGTCGACGGGGCAGAGAGTCGCCCGCCAGTTCGCCCATGCCCGAGGCTGCGGCTGGGAAATATTTACAGCCTCGTCGCCGACGTCAGAGCTCTTGTTGGGGGGAGCGCCTCTCCGCGCAAGAAGAGCCCCACCCGCTAACGCGAGAAATAAATAATAAAGAGCACTGGCCAAGCCACATGTGGACCCGTGGCCGGCACTCGCCAC
>NQII01004353.1:269710-288488 GCA_002778355.1 Clitarchus hookeri
TCGCCACTGGGGCCGCGCCAGACACGGCCAACTTAAGTTCCCCGCCTACCGGGAGATGTTTCACATGTTTGAGGAGCGGTAAGGGCGACACTGCCACGCGAATCAAGTGCGCCGTTGCCTTCGAATGCAAGGCTCTGGACTGGAGTGCAGTGTCCTCGTGGGCGTGTGAAGAGATCTGGGCGTCTCTTATCGTCAAGGTCTGGAGAGCCGGTGAGGGTGAGACGAGGCGAGTATGGAGCAGTGCCGGAATGCAAGGGCGGGGGAAACGGGAGTTCCCCGAGAAAACCCGCCGACCAGCGGAATCGTCCGGTATGATTCCCACGTACGAAAATCCGGGGGCTACCCCGCCGGGAATTGAACCCGGTTTGCCTGGGTGGGAGGCGAGTTGTCTGTGTATGCATCTGTCACATATTAAGAGTTTCCAGCGCTTTAAAAAAAACCCGTTTTTAGCTTTGCTAGAGTGCTCTGAAATGATGTTTCTGATAGACGTGGCTTCTTGAAAGCATTCAACAGGCCTTGTCTGAAGTGTGTGTGTTCGTTATGTACATCAGCGCATTGGACTAACGTCCAATGGTTTCGTGGGGAAACGTGTATTTAAAACATCATGTAACGCAGTCAAAGCGTCAGGTGGGCAGGCTCCTTAAATCTTCCATTTCGACATCGGAATATGATTCAGAACCCGGGTGTAATACAGAGCGTGTGTTCGCGCTGCCAACCGCGTCTACGCTTGCTGCGCTTCAACGTACACTTCTGTCCGCGCAAAGTGATTGTAAACTACACTGCGCTACGTAACAAGCTCTGCACGAGGCAGATGCTGCGTCCAAAGGGCGCTCGCCCTAACTTCGCAGCTTTCCACTGCACTGCGCATAGACTAACGGTGGGTTCACAATCGAAATACATTAGCACAGAGCATGGAACATCACAGCAGAACTTTCGTACGACCAGAAATCTCGTGCGGAATAGATTCACAATTGAATGCTTGTGTCTTATTTTTAGCCAGTGCAATATTGCGACGGGTCTGACGTAAGTTGGTAGTTTTGGCAAATACTGTATTTTCGTAACATATTGTAATATTGTGTAGAAAATTTAGCACTTTTACTTTATTTAAAAAATCTTAGTTTTTCCGACCGTAAAGATGTGAATAGGCCTAACCTTTTAAAAATTTCTGATAGTAATATGTAATTTATTATTTTCTCTATATTTATACCTTGTGAAATATTTATCGTTTCTGCAGCATAATTGTTACTCCATTTTAAACGAGCAAGTTCGTTAAAAAGTCACACTCTGCTCTGATTGGCTGTTGCCCCATGCGCCCGCAAAAGAAATGGAATATAACCACCGTGTCAGGAATTCTCATGCCCACGACCTGTTATTCGCAGATGTGAACAAATAGGTTCGAAAATATGGCGGTCAATTCTTGTGCACATGACCCACGTTCTGTGGCTACTGGTGTGCTTTCAATTACGAACCAAGCTTAAGGCCCATGTACACAGACCCACCCTGTGATTAAGCACCACCCTCCACTTATTGTAGTGAATATTCCAAGCGTCACTGGATTTCGTATGTTCAGTCGATTTAATTTTATCCTCGCATAGCTTCATGAAGTTTTGGTTTGGGTGGTTACTAAATACGAATACACGAGCTTGCCCGAACATAACGACGTCCTTTTATCTTAGCTAATAGGAAACTGCTGAAACGATGACGTTTTCTTGTTCGCGTATGAAAGAAAATGGAAAGGTCTGCTTCCCGGAATGCTCATATTATTCTGGTATTAAAATGTAATTTATTTGCTTGGCCTAATAGAAAACGCGCGGGGTACTTAAAATACAGCCAGTTTACAAATTAATATACGTGGAAGAACCATTTATCGGATACTGTTAAAAAAACCTTTACGGAGTTATTTATTTATGTGGTGTTTGTGAGGGAAAGGAAATAAAAAAATAACTAAGCAATACTTCAGAGTTTATATTTTATACCTTTAGAATAACTCAGGACCTAAAACATATAAAAGTTACATGGGTATTTTTACTGAACTACAACTGCCAAAAATCTATTGAAATGAAAGAAACCATTTATTCATTATACTTCGGAAATAAATGATTATCCCTTTTAATATACATATCGTTGCAACAGAGCACGTTATGTTTTTAACTTGGACATTCCGTAAAACTTGCTACATTTTTTTGAATTAATATGTATACGTTAATATAGCTTACATTTAATTATGAAAACAAAAGTAAACATAAATGAGGGCTGATTCAGAAGTCATGGCAACTATTGTCTATCTCCCGATAATGATCCAACACAGGAAATGTACTATGTACAGGTGAAAGTGTACGACAAGTATGTCGTGAGGGAGACGCCACATGGGTTATGGATGCAGGAATGTCCGGCAAGGAAAACAGACAAACATAGCTGCTTGCAATCATTGCCGCAAGGTGTGGATTTTAATTTATTTAATTTATGATGTCTTAATTTTACACGGCGAAATTAAGTCTTATGCCGTTTTTTTTACATCTAACCATAAAGTTAACACTGTTAAAGATACACGAAAATTGATCAGGAATTTTCTCCAACATACGAAATAAACTCTTTAAATCTCAATCTAATACAAGTCTTGCTATCGCAATGTTGCAGAAATCTTCATTAGTTACCAATTTAGGGAAGTCAGTAGGCGAATATGTTTATATACTAAAATATAAGGCGTACTAACATTTAAAGTAAGCGAGCACACGAAATGAGCCATCTAGTGCTGAGTTCCGTTCGTTTCTAGTGGCAGTGGTGACTAGACTCCTCTCTGAATACCGCCCTAAGACTGAGGCAGACCTATTGCCGTCTTGTGCTCGCACACCCAACATCGACTTGCGCATCGCGAACGCACTGAGAGAAAGGCCAACGAGATATTTGTTTGCAGAGGGCCAAAAATGTATATTCTTGCCCCAACAAAATGTTTTGTTGAGCAAACAAAACTTGTAAAGAAACAAAATTACTTTTATTTATCAAACGAAGTACATGTTTGAATAAACAAAAACCGCTGTGTTGTGCCAAAATAAATTATACTGCCAAACAAAATATTTTGTCGATCAACTGTACTGGTCACGCATTTGATCGCCTCCGTTCGAAAATACAGCTTGTGAGTTTGTTTGCATTTTTGGCGATAATTAGTATAGTAACGATGTTTGTTATTGCATTTATTGGTGCGTAAGGATAAAATCAGTTCAACGAGATACATAAAAGGAAAGCTGTAAAACGTGCAATATTTATCTGCACACGTTATCCAGTATTTGAAATGTACATATTTAAAAACATTCCAACTTCGCCTGTAGTCACTTTAGTTGAGGTTTGCTAGTTGGTATCACTGGTTTGCCCGAGCAATGCTCGAATCTCAGACACGCTTCCAGTTATTTTATATTAACCTAAACTCTTAAATCTTTGGTTGCATCAACTAAATCTTTGTTTGATGCACCCAAATAAGAAACAAAAAGTAATTTGTTCCCATCAACAAAATATTTTATCACCTCTATACAAACAAGTAATTTGGTTGCGAGAAACAATATTTGCTTGATTCAACAAAGCCTTATTCGCAGTGCAGAACTGCCAAAGTCACTTGGTCAATATTTAGATACGTCTTCGTTTACATTTGAAATTTTAATACACGCACTTTTTTTATATGGATACATTGACCCTAGTTCAATCACGGTTATTTTCAACTTTTCTGAAACCCTACCAAAGTTCTACTTTCAGAGTATTCCTCCGCCTCGTGCAAACAAAGCTTAATCAAGTCCAGAAAACTACACCGAAGGGACAGCGCACTGCAATCGTGCAGACTCACTTTAATAATAATTTCCATAAAAAACTATATCTTAACAGCCATTACCAACACACCTATTTTCATCCTCATTTTATTGATATTAATTACAAAGTATTATTATAATTTATACATTAAATAATAATAAAAATTCAAATTAACAAAAATACGGCTCCTTTATGGTTACATAAATTTTAAACGCCTGTGAGATGTTGCATATTGAGGAAACAAGCAATCTCATAATGCATTGCGTGATTATTGAAAGGGTTAATTAAAAAAGTGTGAATAAACCGCGAATAGACTATAATGTGAATATTTTCTTGTTGCATTAATAATACTACATTGCAGTAAGTGTAAGAACATCTCAAAGTAATTGTTATTATAACCTCAAACACTGTCCACATAATAACAGCGCTATTGACAGAAAAACAGTCCAATATTAAACACGGAGAGTGGTCACTGCGTGCCTCGTGCGCGCACTCTACACATTCGAATCTGCCGCGGGTCTTCCAAACTGCTGCGTAGCTAACGAGCTGGAGAAACAGAAGGATGAATTGTGGCCGCGGCTTCTGGAACGCAGCGGAAGCATTCCATTAAACCTAACCTACCCGGGAGATAAATCGGCGCTGCTCAAGCGTCGGGCAAGATTGAATCCGCCGCGAACGGACAGTACACGCTCATCGTCAGAGGAAGAGTTCCGTCCTTGGTTAACTTCCCTCGCAGTATATCCACCTTGGCTGGTTCGTCCTGCGAGAGTGGCTAGTCCAGGATTACCGTGCATGAATATCTGAAATAATTCGTTCCTTCTCACATTCATTTATGATTTATTATTTTTTGCAAATACGATATAATTTTTTTTGTTGTGTGCTGTCCTTCAGTTGGTGAATAACTTGTTTCGTTTTGGGTTTCGTGTTGAGTGATCAGTAGAGACCTGAAAAATTCGCGAGTTCAATGACCTGTAGGCTATACTCCATTTCCGTATGCAAAATCGTGCAGATATCGCTGTTCATTGGTTGCTTGTTGTATTAGCGGGAGACGGTGATTCGGTCTGCGTTTTACTGTGTGTTTATTATTGGCTCAGAGTTGTCCAGGAGGTGTAATTTAACGGGTGGACCAATAGCATTAGCAATACAAACGTACGGGGATTTGAATTCTAGCTTGTCCCGAAGTGAAAAGCGCGAATTTTTCAGGTCTCTAGTGATCAGTGATGCGAGCTGGTCGTAACGCAGAGCAGCAGCGCGGTTTACGAAACATTCACCCACGAGGAAGATCATTGGGCACTGAGCCTCTAGGTGTACAGCAACGGTCAAGTATAACCTTCCTATGCAACATGTGGACGATTGTCTACAATGGGCACGGAAGAGGTGAAAGAGCCAACGTTTGCAGTTGTTCTCTATAGGCTCTGTGTGGTCAATTAAGCACTTTTGAGATCAACCTTTGAAAATGATCACTACCCGTTAACTCTGCATAGGCCGCTGTACACACCTGGGCCTACATGCTGGCTCCCATTAAAGTCCGCAGCGGATTAGGAAATTTAGTTTCCAAGAGTTGACGTTATATTGCGAGTGTATTGTTTAAATACGTAGTAAATAAAATTTACGTTTTTTTTTTTAGCTTTAAACCTGTTAGAGTATGAAATGGCACATTAATAACACATTTATGTTCCCAACGATTTCACATTTTCAACTGACTGACGCCTTTATAAAGTGGCATGGTCTATGGCAATATAAAATTTTTATATAATAGAAGTAAACAAAATAAGGAGAAAAGGATATCTGAAGCGCGGCTTTCAGAAGTTCTCGATTAACCGTGGACATCCTATAATTACTTTCATCCCGCTTCCAGCGTTTCAGGTTCGATCCCAAGGCACCAGACATTTCTCGGTCGGACACATTCCGTCGAATACAGTCACAGAGTACTAAACAATACAGAGGTGGAATAGCCGCTTGCATCGTGAACTTCAGTTGTACATGTCACGGCAAAATGACGTCACTGGCCAGCGACAGCCGTTCGCCAATCAGCGTCTAGACAGCTCACTCGCCAGCCGACAGACCTGTGTCCGGACTCCCGCGCAGCCAATCAGAGAACGAGTACTCCCACGTCAAAGTAATTCTGTAGTTACCTACTCTGTGCTGATACTGTCGTCGTGTTGGCGTTTTTTTTCTCTTGGTGCTCCTATTTGTTTCGTAGGTTTTTTACTCCACCGCAGCTCAACTCCTTCCCTCGCTTCTCTCTCGTGTGCGTCGTCACACACATAAAATTTATTTTGAATTTATATGCAGCTGTTGTAAATAATTTATACTATTTAAAATTACTTAAGCTGTTCACGGTAAATTGAGCAATTTTGAAAGCCCTCTCGTTCGGAATAATAGTGAATAAATATATATATTATTTTAGCCGTAGACGTAAACTTCCGAGTGCCTGTGTGAATATATACACTGTGTTTATTACTTACATGGCAATATTTAATTTAATAGGTGGTTAAAAGGATAAGAAATGACTGAAAGAAAAAAGTAGCTAGGGCCTTAAAACTGCTCACTTTACCGTGAACAGCCTATACATAGCTGTGATGGCAGAAGTGTCACGTCTACGAGGCGAGAGAGAGATGGATCAATAATGGTTCGAGTCCAATCCCTATAACAAATCATCAAGAGTGCACTTTTTTCCTAGTCACTACGGTTTCCATTACGATCGGCGTCTCTCATCACTTTTAGTGTTTTTATCTGTAGTCATACAGCGCAAAAATCTTCAAATATAAATCTTATTTTTGTTTTCGTTATTGGTTTGTTATAGGTGCCAATATGTAAAATTTTAACTTTTATCCCTGCCCATAGTTATTTGTTAAGCTCGCAGGCTTAATATTCAAACGAACAGACTCTAATGTTATGCTGAATATCTTATAAATGTTCATAATTTAATTGTAAACATGTGCATGCATATATTCATTGCTTGTGGATTAAATGAACTGTCCTTTATTAAGGCTCCTGCCTATCTGGCGCTTTAACTGCGTTCCAAAGTGTTTGAAATACACGTTNTTAATATTCAAACGAACAGACTCTAATGTTATGCTGAATATCTTATAAATGTTCATAATTTAATTGTAAACATGTGTATGCATATATTCATTGCTTGTGGATTAAATGAACTGTCCTTTATTAAGGCTCCTGCCTATCTGGCGCTTTAACTGCGTTCCAAAGTGTTTGAAATACACGTTTTTTTTTTCGCGAAACTGTTAAACGTGCGTCCTGTGTGCTGATCTACAAAAATAATACACTTTTCAGACGAGAGCCGTTTATTACTTCCATAGACGTGACCCGCATTAGAAATAACAGATCAGAGCACCTCAAAATAGCAAAAAAAAAAAAAAAAAAAAAAAAAAAAACAGCTCTTTCAAAGCGCTCTACCTCAAAATGTATGCGCCGGATGCATGCAAAATTGCTTAAGAGCCCTGCATTGAAACTTGTTACAGACTTTACGTCAATAAAATTATAGCATCATCGCTGAAAGTCTCATAGGTATACGCAGCACTACGAGAACACTGCACGCCAGTTCAGAGCCTTATGATTAAAGGTGATGGCGCACTTCATCAACACTGACTTGATGCATGTGGCATAGTCAACATTATCTCTCTCACGTTTCCCTGCTTCAAAATGGTCCCAGGTAGGCGGGTCCCTTAAGGATGGCTATAAGCAGTGTTCTCATCCACCCTTCGAGGAATCCTGCGAGCAGCACGCCTTTACACAATCCCACTGGACTGACCATGCCAGCAAACTTATATCGGTGATGAGAACTGGTGTCCAGGGAGTTCATACCACACGATAGCACTTCGAGCTCGCACCACAGAACATCATTGTATTGGCGAAAGCGTAAAGGGGATGTGGTGTAGAGTGGAGAGATTTGGGCGGATCTTTACATCGACTTCTTGAAAGCCGTCAAGAGTGAAGCGAGGTGAGTATGGAGCAGCGCCGGAATGCAAGGGTGGGGGAAACTGGAGATCTCCGAGAAAACCCGCCGACCAGCGGCATCGTCCGGCACGATTCCCACGTGCGAAAGTCCGGGAGCGACCCTGCTGGGAATCTAAACCAGGTTCACCGTGGTGGGATCCGAGTAGTCTAACCACTACACCACCACGGCCCCTGATCATGGGAGTTGGGCAGTAGACACTCGCCGTGTTTCAACATTGACCTGCTTTTCCTTCAACAACATTATCTAAAACAATGTGGGTAACATTTAAGGCTAGAACACTTAAGTGATTTGAAATGTTTAAATGCAACTAGATCATATTAGATTTTGTCAAAGTATTGTATTCGTTTGTTAAGATAGGTCCGTTGCAAATACAAATGTAAACAAGTACGTTTATAATAATTCACCACGTGGCTTTGACAGTTGTAACTGGCGATAGACAAGTCAACTTTAGGGATATGCACAGAAGACCAGCATCGATTTACCTCATCTTTAGTTCATGGGTGAAATAGTCCATTCACAGTTACTTCCAACTTTTCTGAAGCCCTGCTAAAGTTATATTTCCAAGATATTCCTCCGCCTTGTGCAAACTAAGCTTAAGCGAGCCTAGAAATTTACCCACAAGGGACAACGCACCGCATTAGTGCTCACTGTCTATAATAATATTTCTCATTAGAACTATTTCTTACTAGACATTTCCAACACATATTTTTCTCCCTATCTTTATTCATATTAATTACAGATAAAATGTTATGTTTTATATGAAAATGTATATTAAGTGTATATAATAGAAAATAATATACTTTTATGTTAACATAAGTATGAAACGCTTGTGTTACATGACATATTTAGGAAACAGCCATAAAGCATCATACTTGGGGTAATTTTTCAAAGGCGTAATTCAAAAAGTGTGAACTTACCGCGAATGGAGTATACTAGCAGGCGGGCAGGGCGAACTCCCGATAATTACTGAGGGGAGGGTTAAAGGGGGCAGTGTTTAGTAAATAACGCTGCGCCGTTCTTGGCACGTCTCCCCGCTCACGACGATCATCTCGGCAGTATTGCCAACTTGGCGGTTAACATTTTTTCCAGTAAGGCATAAAACCGAAAAAAAAATATCTGTTTTAGCAAATATCTATACTGGCGATGAAGAGGTATTATGTCAACGCTGAAAATGTCAGTTTTCTTGTACGTTTCATCCTATAACTATAACATTCTTTCTCGCATTACAAACACAATTGATACATGCAACACATTTGAGGCCAGTGAGAATTTTGAGTTATTTGACAATTACAACGTGGCCAACAACAGGGTCTATTCGCAAATTCAGATAGCAGAACCACAATTTATCAGGCTGTTTTTCCGTGTCTAGTTAACCATTATAACGATTTCATTCATTCTTAATTTGCTGCCAGTACTTAGTGCGAGCACTGAACTCACTTGTTCGTATCTTATTTCCCCATTATTTTGAAAGATAGTGCATAAGCCTCTCAGCGTGACTCGGGGAGGGGGTAAAGTTCCAGATCTTGGCGACTTATATTATCTAAGCTAATATGGGCCTCCAAGCCGAGAGTTTATGGAAGTCGGGAGTTTGGGCGATTGTGTGGAGTTTAAGTGATACACGACGAGCCAGAAGAGCAACGAGTGACGATGGAGGTGACCAGCAGGAGGAAAATATGCGACTGCGTTCACCAGTGCAGTGAAGCGTGCGACTGGCAGGCGGGACTATTGAACTGGATGCGTAAGTGTAAGACATTTATAATGATGGCAACAGACAGACTGAACATGTGATAATGATGAGTGTGAGTTAATTTTATATTGCCAAACAGAGACATTGCGAAGGACTTTAATTAGAGTTGAGATAGACATTAAAAACTGCCTTCAATGAGAAATAAAAATAGTAATAGGAGAGATAGATAATGTAATGTTTTAAATAACAGTTGTGTGAATAAATTAAAAATAAAATTTTCTTATTTTATTTTTATTAAGACCTCCATGCCTCACGAACTCATATACGCCCTTATGGCATCTCGTAACAATATAATAGTTTATATCCCCTTTATATTGCTATTGGAAGATAGAATTCTCGTAAATTTAAGACTTTTTACGCCACTTCTCAAACAAATTCCCTACATTTGGCATGCACGTAGCAATTTCAAAGAACACCTACAATTTTTTTGGAGAATAACTTATTTTTAAAATGGAAATCCTATTTTTTTTTTAAACTTTATGCCATATATTTTGAACTATTAAAACATGTCTTGGTATAAAGTACTAACTATGTTCAATAAATTCATGTTATTCTTTTAATAATAGCTTTATTTATCCACTATTTTGAAAGGAAGCTTGAACTAAAAAAATTGAAAACTTAACCACTTAAAAAAAACTACTGTACTCTGCAATTCCCTCATTAATTGTAGTGAAAATTATTCATGCTATATCTACATCTTAAAACACAAACTTTTTGCCTAGGCTTTTGAAAATGACATAAAAATGAGCACAAGTAGAAGNCTTATGGCATCTCGTAACAATATAATAGTTTATATCCCCTTTATATTGCTATTGGAAGATAGAATTCTCGTAAATTTAAGACTTTTTACGCCACTTCTCAAACAAATCCCCTACATTTGGCATGCACGTAGCAATTTTAAAGAACACCTACAATTTTTTTGGAGAATAACTTAATTTTAAAATGGAAATCCTATTTTTTTTTAATTTTATGCCATATATTTTGAACTATTAAAACATTTCTTGGTGTAAAGTACTAACTATGTTTAATAAATTCACGTTATTCTTTTAACAATAGCTTTATTTATTCACTATTTTGAAAGGAAGCTTGAACTAAAAAAATTGAAAACTTAACCACTTAAAAAAAACTACTGTACTCTGCAATTGCCTCATAAATTGTAGTGAAAATTATTCATGCTATATCTACATCTTAAAACACAAACTTTTTGCCTAGGCTTTTGAAAATGACATAAAAATGAGCACAAGTAGAAGAAAGTAAGCTAGTTTATTGACATTTAAGGTTTATTTTTACACATTATATTATTTTTTGGTGAAGTTATTGTTTTCGTGGCGAATCGTTTGAAAGATGAAAAGTTGAAAGACTTGCGATTTATGAATACCCACTTTCGGAAGTTCTCAGACACGTATTTTGGCAACACTAACTTCTTCTCCGTTGACTTCATCTTTGCAAGGCGCGCTGTTAGCATGTCGCTTCCTCTACCACAACAGTAATTTTAATTTGATTCCCAGGTAAGTCGAGTCTGCATTGTTGTGTGTGGGAAAAACAGGGTACGTTGCCAAGACCCGGTGAGCATACTCTGAGTGTTATTTTCTCCTTCGCCACTATATTCCGTTTCCCGGTAGAAGCCCCCCCCNACGTATAACCTCTCCGATAAGCCGTTCTCCTCGCCTTAGAGTCCACATCTCTGAATACATTTTATTATTATTAATATTATCCACTTTGAGATTGATAGTAGCTACGTTCAGTTACTTGAAGTAATTTGTAATGATAGTTGAATACTGACGTTATTTGTAATCTATAGCTGACACCTAATACACGGCATGGCACCACGTGATTGAATATGACTTAAATACGCATTTTGCAAGCACATATATAAGCCATCAAACCACTTAACAACAGTAATACACGTCTGTGAAATACTTCCTGCTAATGCACTACTAATTTGCCACTTAACACGATGAGTAAATTGTTTATCTCCGTAAATTCAAGCGTAAAGTGTGTGTATAAACTGTGTAGTACGGTCACTATGACCAAAGCAAGTTTATACACAGTTTTTCTCTGGCGCTCCTATTACTAGAAAGTAGGTCATTATAAGGTTATAAGAAGAGTGAAACATGCACGTGGGCGTGGTCGAATATGCGAGGGCCACGTCGCACGAATAAGGGAAATTAAACCAACAGCTTTGGCTCTCCTCTGAACAATACGCATAAACAGGCAGTGTATTTGTTAAAATTTAAAAGTTTAATTTTAGTTTAAACTTTAAACATGCAGCAAACCCATACATTGTTTAAAATATATTATTTATTAATATTTTTCACAATGCGATTTTGGGATCTACACGGTGGCCACGCGTAAACAACGAATTTTAGAAAAATTTACTTGTGAAGAAGACCCCTAGAAATTACTTATTTTCGATATTATCTTGATTTAAAAATATGAATTTTTTTTCTAAACTAGTAAAGAATGTGCGACCTTATATACGTCACTCATGTGAAACACGAAATAGTTATTTTTAATATCGTAACTATAAACCAACATTCAAAGGTAATCACACGTTATAGTAAATATTGCCCGGACTTAGTTACTTCCACATTTTCCGAAGCACTGACAAAGTTCTGCTTTCAGGCTATTCCTCCGCCTCATGCAAACAAAGTGTGACTATGTATCAAAAATTACTCCAAAGAAACAACGGACCGATTTGTACGCACTCAGTTTAATTATATTTTCTATGAGAACTACTTTCTGAAGGAATTACCAACACATTTAACTTTCTCTCTGTTTTTATTCATATTTGATATACTTGTAATATTATATTTCATTGATAAAATATAAATAAACGCTTAATTGAACTGAAATGAGATACTTTAATGTTGACATGTCTTGTGATAAGACATATTCAAGAAACAACCAAACATGTCATACATGGGGTGGATAATTTTTTAAAGGTTTGATTTTTTTTAAATGTGACGATGTGAATAAACTATAGTAATAAACGCTAACAAAGCGCTAATAGAAGTAATGACTGACAGAAATAGTTACTTGTCTATAGTATCTAATGTCTAGGTCAATGCCCTTTGAAAACTTTCAAAACTTGTAGGTGGAACATCTACCGAGCTCACGGACGTGGTGGGAAAATTGTCTTCTCAATCCGACGCATTCGACACATCAGAACGAACAGTACGGGNACCGAGCTCACGGACGTGGTGGGAAAATTGTCTTCTCAATCCGACGCATTCGACACATCAGAACGAACAGTACGGGAGATGAGACTAGAGCTTCGGGGATAAAATGCCAAAACAAAACTATCATATGAAACTCACGAAAAATTAAATAATGGAAGTCGTATATTATACAAATATACACTGCTATCCATTACAATTGCAACACCATGAAGGACGTAAGCTATTACAAACATATTAATTGGACAGAATGCCTTCNATTTACTTGTGAAGAAGACCCCTAGAAATTACTTATTTTCGATATTATCTTGATTTAAAAATATGAATTTTTTTTGTAAACTAGTAAAGAATGTGCGACCTTATATACGTCACTCATGTGAAACACGAAATAGTTATTTTTAATATCGTAACTATAAACCATATTTCAAAGGTAATCACACGTTATAGTAAATATTGTCCGGACTTAGTTACTTCCAAATTTTCCGAAACACTGACAAAGTTCTGCTTTCAGGCTATTCCTCCGCCTCATGCAAACAAAGTGTGACTATGTATCAAAAATTACTCCAAAGAAACAACGGACCGATTTTGTACGCACTCAGTTTAATTATATTTTGTATGAGAACTACTTTCTAAAGGAATTACCAACACATTTAACTTTCTCTCTGTTTTTATTCATATTTGATATACTTGTAATATTATATTTCATTGATAAAATATAAATAAACGCTTAATTGAACTGAAATGAGATACTTTAATGTTGACATGTCTTGTGATAAGACATATTCAGGAAACAACCAAACATTCATACATGGGGTGGATAATTTTTTAAAGGTTTGATTTTTTTTTAAATGTGACGATGTGAATAAACTATAGTAATAAACGCTAACAAAGCGCTAATAGAAGTAATGACTGACAGAAATAGTTACTTGTCTATAGTATCTAATGTCTAGGTCAATGCCCTTTGAAAACTTTCAAAACTTGTAGGTGGAACATCAACCGAGCTCACGGACGTGGTGGGAAAATTGTCTTCTCAATCCGACGCATTCGACACATCAGAACGAACAGTACGGGAGATGAGACTAAAGCTTCGGGGATAAAATGCCAAAACAAAACTATCATATGAAACTCACGAAAAATTAAATAATGGAAGTCGTATATTATACAAATATACACTGCTATCCATTACAATTGCAACACCATGAAGGACGTAAGCTATTACAAACATATTAATTGGACAGAATGCCTTCAAACACAGGTGACAAGATTACTATTTCAGCTCGGTATGACGTACAGGACATGGCGAAATCATTACTGTATGGTCACACCATGGGCGGCAATATCCGCTGCTACACGACACGGTATTGTGAGGANCACTGCTATCCATTACAATTGCAACACCATGAAGGACGTAAGCTATTACAAACATATTAATTGGACAGAATGCCTTAAAACACAGGTGACAAGATTACTATTTCAGCTCGGTATGACGTACAGGACATGGGGAAATCATTACTGTATGGCCTCACCATGGGCGGAAATATCCGCTGCTACATGACACGGCATTGAGAGGAAGAGACTTTAGATGCCCGTTTGGGGTACCTCCACCCATGCTGCTTTGATGCGTACTCAAAGATAATCTGTTGTACCCGCGGCTGTCCTGCGGTGGTCCAGTCGTCGCCCAACCATGAACCACATGTTTACGATGAGCAAAAGGTCCGATGAACACACAGGCCAAAGAAGCAGTGTGACATGGTGATCATCCGGCAGCCGTCGGACGATGTGTGCCACATGCGTCCGCACATTTTCCTGTTCATACACAGCCCCAGGTGGCCCTGAATCTAGGGAACAACAGGCTCCAACACCTCCGCGATGTAATGATTGATTGCTGGTCTGCGTATCAGCGATGCGGACTAGACGTGAGCAGGACTGATGACGCCCCATGCCATAACTCCAGGTGCTGAACCGGTACGGCGGCGCACAATGCAGGAATCGATCAGGCGTGCGCCACTGTGCAGCAATGCACTGATGCGAGTATCGTGGCGTTGCAAGCAGAAGCGGGATTGTCGAAGGAGACGATGGCATGCAATTCGTCCTTCCATGTCCGACGTCGCACGCACTATTGCAGCCGTGGGCGCCTGTGGCGAGCAGTCAGTGGTAGCCGAAGTAACAAGCGTCTGGACAAGATGCCCTGATGCTGCAGACGGTGGCACACCGTGTGTGTGTGGACACAGATTGATGCCCCACATGCCTGAACTCCTAAGCGATGGTATTGGAATTGACTGCATGATCCGTAACAGCCATACGCACCACAGGGCCGTTGGCTTCCTGCAGACCGCTCAGCCCGTCCATCCTCGACCGACTGATCTCATATCCGTTTCGTTGTGATTGCGTTTCTTCAAACGCGAAAACCAGTTTCGCGGCAGGAAGATACACAATCCTGATAGGGTACGATTCTTCCGCAGTCAAAGGCGAAAACCGGTTCGTAGTTATGCTGTGTGCACTTCGTCTGTTCACACCAACGGTGGGGAAACACAATGCTACTGCCTCTCAGCGGCTCCCCTACATTCAATTATGCACCTCTTATCAAGGTCGCCGTTGGCGCACGTGGTGCGCCAATTGGCTGAACAACCAATCTCTCTATTGCCCTTCTATCTTCTAAGCATTCCCAAAATGTGTCATCCTTTATGCGCGTCCTTCTTGGTGTTTCAATTTTAATGGCCAGCAGTGTATTTTCTTAATGATGAATTTCATAGATCTGGCATCATACTGCTGATGAAAGATATAGTTCCCTGTTACCAGAGATTGGGATGCGATCGAAATCATTAGAAATGTAAGTATTTCGTGCGAGCCACAAGTAAAGAACTACGGACAAGTGGCAAATAGAAACCGGTAAACACTATAATAATAAATCGTATGTGAAATGCGTGAAGAAAGCACATCATATCGGTACACAGATAACAAGCAGTTACAGTCACAGTTGCAAGAAAAGGATGCGCGTAATCAAACCTGAAGGTCTTTAAACTCCGCCTCGGGGATATTTACGTCTACAGGACCGAAGAAAAGCAGCTGGCCGTTGCGTCTCTTCAGCGCNCAGTTTCAAGAAAAGGATGCGCGTAATCAAACCTGAAGGTCTTTAAACTCCGCCTCGGGGATATTTACGTCTACAGTACCGAAGAAAAGCAGCTGGCTGTTGCGTCTCTTCAGCACNTATTTACGTCTACAGTACCGAAGAAAAGCAGCTGGCCGTTGCGTCTCTTCAGCACATAAATCTGCAAGACAAAAGTAAGCTATGGCAGTGACGTCCGTTAACTCTACGGGAGCAAAATACGTTACATTGACAAGGTCACACACGAGAAACACTAAAACAACTCAACTCGTACTGTGACACGTACGTACACACCGAGCGAGTTTTGTCAGGAGGTTGCGAACGTGATTCGCGCTCATGAGGTTTTGAGATCGATCATACTCGACTAAACTGGGAATGTTGGTAATTTCATGTTGTTCTCTAGACCAAAAAAAATATGGTGTATTTTCTTTCAAACCTGACATTTCATTTCATCGTTAATAATATTAAGAGCCTCTTCAGCTTTTGTGAAACACAGTTTCCAATTATTGCTTTTATGAAGCGTAACAAACACGAAAGTACACATGTCGTTATGATATAGTTATAAGCTCCCAAATGAATAACTTTAAGGTAGTGCTACCGTGATGTTACAAGTAATGTGATAACATATACTACGTCGCGATCTTCAAGTGTAAAGTGTGCGTCCTTATATTTTGTTCTGAAATCATTTTAGAGGTGTTGAATAGACTTTTGTATGCTTTCTTACAGAATTCACTTCCTCTAACATATATATTCTCTAAGACGCATCCAGCCTAACAAGGCTCGAACGCGTAGCATATGTACTCCCACAATGACATAGAAGACTTGGTACAACTCCGTGCTCAGAACATGACCAGCCGATCTACAAGCTACATATATGTTTACGGAAACTGAGCCATAGCAACTCGTTTGTCTTTATAAGACCAAACNCCAGCCGATCTACAAGCTACATATATGTTTACGGAAACTGAGCCATAGCAACTCGTTTGTCTTTATAAGACCAAATGTATTAAAAGGGGGAAAGAGTGACCTAAGAGTTATTTTGCTCATGTTAATATGTGTGGCTAGTTCTGTGGAAAATTAGAAGAAAATTATACTTTTTCAATCGCTTTGCTGTTAAAAAAATTAAGTGAAATATATTGCAATAGTTGTTATAATTATATGCAGTATTCCATGTACTGGCTGTAAGACAAAATAAATGGAAAATGAAGACAAGTTTTTGCAATATTCACACTTAGAGAAATAGCTACTTGACATTGGAAAACATTTATAATGGTTCCAAACAACTCGAAACAGGTGTTTCAGCCAAATAAATTGACAAAACACAAACATTGCATTCCAGACACAAAGATTTGGTTGTTTCAACTCCGTATGCAATGATCAGAACCAAATAAATTTTTTTTCTTATTAGGTTTTGTTTCATCAACAATATTTGTAAACAAAAAATATGCATTGTTATACTCGGAAAAAAGATAAGAAATACCTCTTTCTCGCAAGAAACTCTTTCCTTCTCTGCAGTAAAATTTCTGAAAATATTTATAGAACACTTTTGAGAGGAACTATTTCTTATTATATTTACTTATTTGATTAATTGTGAGTCCTAATTTATAAACGACGGCAAAAAGGCATTGGAGACGTTTCAAAAATCTTTTGTAATGTAGGGACCGCGGGGGCTGAGCGGTTAGCCTGCTCTCCTCCCACCATTGCGAACCGGATTGAATCCCCGACCGAGTCACTCCCAGATTTTCGCAAGTGGGAATCGCGCAGGACAATGCCGCTAGTCTGTGGATTTTTTTTCGGAGATCTGCCGTTTTCTCCGCCTTTGAATTTCGGCGCTGCTCCATTCTCACATCATTTTATCCTCATCGGCTATCAAGACCTTGTTGTTAAGAGCCGCCCAAATCTCTCAGCTCAACTTTTGTAATGTAGCCACACAAAAATGAGAAAAGAAAGCCACGTGTACGAGTTGCAAACGCCAGTCACAGCAAACAGAAATGAGCAAGGATAGCAGCAGACTTTTTCCATGGGTTTTTTTTTTCTGTGCACCACGCATAATCTCGAAAATGAGTTTTACGTGGAGCTCTCAAGACCTCGATGTCAAGAACCATCCCAAATATCTTCCCTCACTCACTTATTAACTCGTTGACAACTTAACTGCACTGTAAAAAAAATTTCTTGTAAATATCCTAAACAGGAAGGGAAGTTTTTAACATTTACATAGCATGGAAAAATTACCACATTTCAGACTGCAAATATAGTAATTTTGAGCGTCGCTACAATACAAAGTTGTTAACTTCCCTGCGCATGTGAGTGTTTCGTGAGCAACTAAAGTAACGCCACCATAAATGTAGAGATGATGAGTTATCGCGGGAAAATTTGGCTGTTTGCTAGGATTCAACGTACTGTAAACATGTCAGGCCGTCTTCTTTCCTAATTAGCTGTCAGGCATGCTTATAGCTACTACCCCATTTCCCTGGGTGAATGAGGATTCTAATACTATAAGGCAGGACGTTCATGATCGGTCTGCAGATAACTTAGCCAAGTCCAAACCTGGTTCATACGACTATGAAAGAATAAACTAGTTAGAGTGTTATAGAAGATATGTTTGCTCAAAACATTTTCGCTATTTTCCATCATCTCTACATGTATGTATTGGTAAGTAATATTCGCGTTTTCTCGCTATTCTTATTCACGGATATGGTTAATTTTCGAATAATTTCTTAGAGTGTGGCATTGGTTTTTTTTCGAAGGCTGATTCCAAAATTGTTGTCTTCGCCGTGAACAAGATTTCACATAACGCAGAAACATGCCTGCTTCTTGGTCGGCTGTGTTGAACCGCGTGTTAACGGCCAGTTCGTCCTCCTTGCAGGGCAGCCGCTGTGTTCTCCCCGGCTCGGGAACACAAACACGGCGCCCCGGCGTTGCTTTTAACTAATTAACCGCTTTTAATTAGCGGCTGGAGTCACGCCCTGAGG
>NQII01004353.1:288495-299099 GCA_002778355.1 Clitarchus hookeri
CCCTCCCCCAAGCAGACCTCTGCGGCAGGTAACACGAGTCACGCGGCTCGACGGACATCATTTGTCTCCCAACTCGCGTTCAAAACACATGGATACACTCTAAACGTGAAACAGGCAGAATTGAGCCAAACCAGGGATAACAGTGAAAATTGAGCAACTGATAATCAGTGCCACATAACTAATTAATATAGTGGCTGAATCTCACTTATTTAGTTTTGATTCCCACTGAATGTTGTCACTTGTTTCCAGTTCGTTTTCTTGATTCGCCAGTTTGTAGTAGCTTATCAGCGGACTTTCAGTGAATGTTATTTCACTTATAGATAACACTGATTCGGACTTAGAGTGTAGAGGCCTGCGAAATTCGAGTTATCTTTCGGTGACTGACACGATAGACTCCACTGCCTTATAAATAAGTGACTAAAGTTCGTAGTTTCATTGGTTGCTGCACTGTAATCAACGTCTTGTATCTGCTTGAGCTCATTAAAGCAGATCACTCCACCGCTGAATCGGCTCTCAAGACCTCGCTGTTAAGAGCCGCCCAAATTTATTCACTCACTCCACCGCTGAACTTGTAACATTGGCTCAAAAGTTCTCCGATGCGTGCCAAACAAATTTTTGGCCAATGGCTGAAGTTGGTCAAACGCATAATAACGTGGAATTCAGTCCATCCTTAATAATAACACGAATTTTGCAGGTCTCAGGTTTCCTCGTTTGATCCATGGATTAAAGATGACGTTGACCGATCTCGCTGGCTGCGCACAACCTATCTAAAGGTACCAACATTGAACTGCTTTCCTGCCAACATAGCTAGCTAAAACGTCGTGGATTGGATTTTAGGTTAGAACACTGTTCAGTAAACAATTGCTTTGAGATGTTTGTACACTTGCTATAACCAATTTTAACTGCAGTTAGGGAAAATTCAAATTGGTAAAAGTATTTTATTAATGCAATAGTGCTTGTCATTTAAAAATTAAGAAATGAACAAACACGTTTATCGCTGTTGACCATGCAACTTTGACAGTTGTGTTCCTTTGGGGTACGTCAACGTTGGATACATGCGCAGAAGACGTATAAGCGGTCTACCTCATCTTTAGTCTGTGGTTTGATCTACGAGTATAGTCCATTCACGGTTGCTTACAACTTTTACGAAGCCCTGCTGAAGTTCTGCTGTGTTGCTATTCCTCCGACTCATGCAAATAAAGCTTAACCAAGTCTGGGAAATGACACCACAGGGACAGCGCGCCGCGTTCGTGCGCACTCTGTGTTATAATATTTCGCATAATAACTATTTCTTACTAGGCATTCCCAGCACACCTGTCTTATACCTGTTTTATTCGTATAATTTTTTAACGAAATATTATAATTTACAGATCAAATATATGTAAAAGTTCAATTCTACCAAAAATAAGGTACTTTTCTGTTAACACAACTACGAATCGCTTGTGATACGTAGCATATTTAGGAAAACAACCAAGCACGTCATACATGGGGTGATTTTTCATAGGTTTTATTCAAAAAGTGTGACGAAACCGCGAATAGACTATGAGGATTGCATTCATTTAGGGCGGTCGCCTACCTGCTTTGCAACGTGTTCGAAACACGAGGTTTTTCACGAATCTATTAAACAAGTAGATACCCAGTATGTTCACATATGAAAAAAATCTTTAACTCAGACGCGAACGGAATGGTACTTTCAAGAAATTAATTTGGAACCCTCCGAAATCGTTAGAAAATGCTTTTTTTAATCTGCCGTATCATAAAACATACCCGAAAACGAGAAAAAGTACTGTAACAGCCTGTATTCGGCATTGCTACACACCTTTCACCAACAAAATGGTCTCAGATTTGGGGTTTAAAAGCTTTATATATATATATATATATACAAAGGCGGGACTCCAGATCTCCTTCGAGAAAACAGAATTTCTAACAAATATTAATTTAGCACCGAGAGTGCTAGAGGTAGGAGAAGAAAACATCAAACGAATGGAGAAATTTAAATACCTCGGGGAGTGGGTAGATTCCAAGACCTCGGAGAAAGAAGCATTTACATCGCGGATCAGGAAAATGGAAATGGCATACCAACTAACCAAAAAAACGCCAAAATACGATATTATTGCACAGTAATACGACCGAAGGCTCTATATGACGCAGAATGCCTTGCTATGAATAGAAAAGGTCTGATCAAGAAATTAAAAATAAAAGGAAAGGCAGATCTTAAGGAANCGCAGAATGCCTTGCTATGAATAGAAAAGGTCTGATCAAGAAATTAAAAATAAAAGGAAAGGCAGATCTTAAGGAAAATCCTAGGTGTAATCAAAGAAAATGGTGAATTAAGAAGACGACACAAACATGAACTCTACAAACATGTAGAAAAGATCAAAGACACCTTTGTTTTCTATAGCCATGTTGCCCGTATGAATGCTACAAGGCTGAGCAATAGGATTTTTAATTACTTTATCAGCAAAAAAACCAAGGAGACGAGGCTGATCGAGGTAGAGAAAGACTTGCAAGAAGTGGCGATAACACAGGAGGACATCCAGAAACGTATTCCGCTCAAGAAGAAACTCCAAGAGCACCGTGGTTTCCAAGAAAAGCCGAGACTAAAAACTGGCAAAACATGGACTGAAGCGAGGAAGGAACAACATAGGATACGAATGCGGGAATACTGGGTGAAAGTTAAAGCCCAGGCGCCAGGGAAAGGAAAAGGACAGTTGAAATAACGTGGTCCGTAAATGGCCGATAAAAAAAAATAAAAAAAAAATAAAAAAAAAAAAAATATATATATATATATATATATACATTTTATCAAAGTTTGTGGTTATAGAATTGTGCACAACACTATTATTTTAGGAATTTTAAAACAGTTATTTTTACACGTGTATTGATCTTGAGGTTTATAAACGTAATGATTAAAAACAGTCAACAATTTTTATTCGGAAAATGTACTTTGTATATTACTGTATGTGACGTTATTATGAATTCTAAAGTTTAGTCAATGAAAGAAATCCCGAATAAATACATAAATTAGTTAAATTCTTGTGACTAATTTTGTATTTCGGTAATCCGCTTTCAGTGAAACCTTGCCACAGCCCTTAATGACAATCGATATAGTTCCATCTTGAAAAAAGAAAAGGGAGGTACGCCATAATGTAAACATGAAGTATACTCATTTCCATCTTATACACATGTTGCCAACGTTGGCTCAATAATTACCAAAGGAACGGTCAAATTCACGTATTCAGGAAATGATGTGCCGTTTCTGGAACCCCCGTTTTTAAGAAAAACACTAACATTTTGGGTAACTTGATTGTTGTTGTTTTACTAGTATTTCAAAGCAGTATCGCTAGTCGGAGACACGTTTTGACGGCTGTGTTGGGAGGAAAGTGCTTCAGTGGTTATGTTCCTTTTTCTACTGTCAGCAGCTGAGAGTGCTGACGGGATTTCCTCTATTTACTGATGCTGCTGAAGAGTCACTGACGAGAGTGGTTTTGGCGTCTGGGTTGGAGGCTACACTTCCTGCTCATACCATGGAATAATGATGAGGTAGGCCGATTATTCGTCTTCTGCGCATGTACCTAACAATGACCTACCCAAAAGCAAAACAACTGTCAAAGACACATGGTCAACAATGATGAACGTGTTTGTTTGTATCTAAATTTTTAAATGACAAGCACTATTATAATAATAAATTGCTTTTACCGATTTTAATTTAATCAAACTGCATTAAAAATTGGTTAGAGAACGCATAAAAAAATCACAAATCACTTGTTTACTAAACAGTATTCTAACCTGAAATCCAATCCACGCCGTTTTTGCTAGTCGTGTTGGCAGAAATGCAGTTCGGTGGTGGGATACGAAGACCGGTTGTGCGCAGAATGTGAGGTCGGTCGTCCTCATCTTTAGTACATGGCTAAAAGCTGAAACAATTGATATGCGGAAGGTAGGACAGTCTGGACAGTTGCAGACGAACAATCATGGCGGCGGTGAACGATAATTCTATCCGATAAACTGTTTTACCTTTATCTGCTGAGGATATGACGAGAGTAAGGGTGGGGTTGTATCCAATTATTTTTTCCTCAATTGAATGTCCATAATATAATTTTTACTGAAACAATGTCATTATCATGGGAAAACACACTGCTAGTGAGATGATAACAAACTCGTCATGCGTAGCGGACACCATATATTTCTACTGTTCGCACTGCTGGCGTATTCCGCCCCAGAGACCACTGATTGGCTGTTGGCGTTCCTAAATGGTTCCCTGCTGACTAGTAAATCCTAGCACTGCCAGTAGAGAAAGGAATGTAGCCAAGGTTAGGGCACGGAGATTGTTTACTGCGCACCTGGTACGCGCTCTCCACCCCATATTCCCTTTCTCGGATGCCCCCGAAAATTCTAGATACTGTACTCATTCAATATGGATACTTGAGCACATGTCAAAGCCCTTTGTTGTTTTTTCTTTCAGACAGTTGTGCATGCTGCAAACACGTGGGAAAAAAATGCAATTTCCATAATTTCCTAAGGATTATTCGCAGTTAATTGAGCTAATTTGAAGCCCTGCCTATGATCTACTTTTATCCTCGTTTTGTATCCTTTCTCCATATGTAAAAATTACATTTCCGCGGGCCTAGAGACGTTATTCATGCGCTAGTCAAACGAAAACGTGAATTGGTTAACCACGAAATTTTGTAGGGAATATTCCAATTCGCACTGTAATATGCACAAAGAAAACAGAACACCAACTTCATATGCCATAAATTTGATTATAGGTTGTTCACGGTAATCTGAGCACTTTTTAAAGCCCTGCTTAAGATGTACTTGTTCGCAAATTGTGTATTATTCCACCATTGTGTAATATTAACAACGCTATGGGGATACTCACTTTATTCATGGGTCGGTGTAGTGAAACTGTGTAATTATTGGAAAAGGAAATATTATACAAATTTGTGCATTCTTAAACTTATACTCATTAAAAAACATTTTAAAAAAGTAATCATATAAGTGTGTACAAATGTTTACCTAAATACTATTTAATTCAGCGTTGAAATGTGTAATTACTTTCCCTTTGTCGTTACCAAATTTACTGGGCGCATGCCACTCAGCGTGTAAAAAAAAAAAAAATATATATATATATATATATATGCAGTTAGGGGCAGTGACAAATTTCAAAGCTAAAATAACCGTGGACAACATATATTAGGCTACACTCGTAATACAAGGTCAAGATTTACAACTATTTTACTTAATTCGCTGCCATATTAACTGGTAACTTGCATGCATGTGTGTACGGCAGAATGTAATTCAGTTTATGTACGACGATTCGTTTCTGACGTTGATTTATAAAGCGCTCACTTTACCGTGAACAGCATATTAACGAATCTGTACACGCTTGCTGGAGATAGTTTGTCGGCCCGACACAGGATGGCACCGTGACCGCTTTCACATGCTCGTATTGCCGTTGTGCGACGAGTCATTGATCCTTCCTTTGATAAGAGGATCAGAAACATGAGCCCTTGTGATGAACGGGGACGGAGGAGAAAAAAATGCGTGGCTGCCGTAAATTACTTGGCTCCCCGCGAGATTGGCGCCATTGGAAAAGGGGAGACGTTACAGGACTGCCAAGAAATAAGCTTTAAAACGTGAAGAAATTCCCTTACAACCTCGTTCCTCCTAAGCTTTCTTTGTTCCCATTTGGCATTGAGAAGTTTTTGGTAACACATAAATTATACTGTAAAGGTAAAATCATCCTGCGATATATAAAAAATATAAATAAATTTATTTTAATGTGCCACTTATTTAGGGGAGCCACCTTCTTGAAGCTTGCAGGAGCAATAAGGTTAATGCTGCCCACGTGTATCAGGTGCCACATCACCACTAGCCTACAAGTAAGGCTCTGAATTGGCGTGCAGTGTTCTCGTCGTGTTGCGTGCACGTATGGGAATTTATACATTATAAGTCTGTAACAAGATCAAATAAAGGCTCCTATCATAGTTTCTCTAGTGATAGGGTAGTATATTTCAAGATAAAGCAGTCTGAATCAGTCGTTTTTGACTAAGTTGGAGGGTTCCAAAGTAATATTTATAGTGAGTGTGATGTCTTGAAAACACCATTCCGCCTTCGTCTGGGGTATGATTTCTTTCCGTGGCTGAGCATAGTGGAGGTTCGTTTAATAGTTGCGCCAAAAAACAAAAACGTAATGCAAACATGATGCAACGAAGTTCAGAAGTCAGGAAGGCACACCGCCCGAAAAATTAAACTATTAATAATATGCGAATACGTGGAAACAAGTTTTCTAATTGGCTGCAAACGTTGTTTTCCATTGCTTCAGATAATGTTAGTAGATAGGTTATCTTCATTCTGGCGTAGCGGAATCCGTGATAGGATCCGTCCGCCATCTTGGTAGGCNCCAGAAAATGATTTTAATAAATGTTTTTTTTATAAATAAACGAATTTAATAAACATATTTGCTTTTTAAAAACATAGATTTCTAATAAGTATGTGAATTTCCTAGGAAAAAAAACGTCCGTTTGCGTAGGACCCCGACTCATTCGACTCCTGCTAGAGTGCTGATCGCCATTGTGTATATTTATTTACGAATTTAAAGATTAAAATTCTTATACGCGGAAAGAATTATAAAAAATAAATTTAACAAAACTTTGAACTCTTCCGATATTAATAATTTTTCACAAAATGAAACGTAGGGTAGGCTAGACCACAATCAGACTTTCAACTTATAAAATCGATTTTTTATAAAAAATTATTTGACTGTACATTCCAGCTAGAACCCTGTAAAAAATATTGGCATTTAAATACTTAGTTTTTTTAAACAATAAAATCGATTTTTTTATATTTACTTTATACAATTTGTTTTTGCTGTTTCACAAAAAAATCTAATGTTAAAAAATATATGTCTAGCCTTGAAACCACGCACGCACCGGCAGACACGCCAGAACTGGCGCGTGCGGCAGGCGACGTCCTGAACGCTCAGCGGGGGAGGAAGGGGGGAAGTGTTGTCGACCTCCGAGCCAACTGCTCGTGAACTGACCTTGATCACACGTCAGCTGCTGTGTGACCTTGGACGCCGTGTATCATGTCTGGCATAGGCGTGCGTATTCAAACAACAGAGGTATGGAACCAATCAGAGTAACGCGATGCGGTCGGCAGCGCCTATATAAGACAACAAGCGTCTGGCAAAGTTTCTAGATCGGTTACTGCTGCAACAATGGCAGGTTATCAAAATTTATGTGAGTTTGAACGTGGTGTTATAATCAGCGCACGAGAGATGGGACATATCATCTCCGAGGTAGCGATAAAAATTGGATTTTTGCGTACGACCATTTCACGAGTGTACCGTGAATATCGGGAATCCGATAAAACATCAAATCTTCGACATCGCTGCGGCCGGACAAAGATCGTGAAAGAACGGGACAAACGACGACTGACGAGAATCATTAAACGCGACAGACGTGCAACCCTTTCTCAAATTGGCGCATATTTCAATGCCTCCTGCATACCTTCAGACATTAGTCGAGTCCATGCCACGTCGTCTTGCGGCACTTCTGCGTGCTCGCGGGGGCCCTAGACGATATTAGGCAGGTGCACCAGTTTCTTTGGCTCTTCAGTGTACATATTATAACATCGCGTGTTTATTCACATGCCGAAGAAAACAGAAGTCACTTACTAATGAGCTATGGGAATTTACTTCTCCTGGTAAATTAACATTCGCCAACAATAATATTTAATAAATGTTTTAAAAAAATTAATNCTGCATACCTTCAGACATTAGTCGAGTCCATGCCACGTCGTCTTGCGGCATTTCTGCGTGCTCGCGGGGGCCCTAGACGATATTAGGCAGGTGCACCAGTTTCTTTGGCTCTTCAGTGTACATATTATAACATCGCGTGTTTATTCACATGCCGAAGAAAACAGAAGTCACTTACTAATGATCTATGGGAATTTACTTCTCCTGGTAAATTAACATTCGCCAACAATAATATTTAATAAATGTTTTAAAAAAATTAATNCTATGGGAATTTACTTCTCCTGGTAAATTAACATTCGCCAACAATAATATTTAATAAATGTTTTAAAAAAATTAATCCACAATTTAAAGTAATAAATTACGTTGCTAGCTAAAATGTCATAATACTGCCATAAAACACAGCTTAAGAAAAAAATTCGCTGTTTACAACCGAGCTGCGTTTTGAAAGTGAAAGTCCACGTATTTCAACATGCTGAAAGTGTTTCGTTTGTATTTGCAGCAGCTATTACAGAGAAATGCTGCTGTTTTGAAAAATATCTATCTTATAAGACAGGAAAGGTGATGGCAAGAAACAGAAGAAAAAAAAACGTAACAGGCGGGAACAATAATTCCCATGGCTCTCCGATTGGCTGGCGCATAAAAAATATAGTATAAGAAAGCTTAATTCCAGATTACGTACAGATGCGAGCTACAGGTATTTAATCCCCTGCTATAACGCCATGTCAGCTGTAAACAAGCCTTAGTGCAAGGCACATACACGCTGACCATACCACGCTTCCGCGCTCTGCGGCTCACTACTGACGCGACACTGATATCCGGCTGGTGCGAGATCGTGGAGTCTCGAGACCTACCTCTGATTGCCCGAAAACCAGAACATCAACTGGATGGCGAAGTCCAGCTTTGCCACCGAGAAACCGCGGTACATCATTGTCGGACTACAGACAGGAAGACAGCACAATGTGTGAGTGAGTCGTTCGTAGTTCGACACCAGTCAAATATAAAACGAAAGCTATCCGTACGTAGACATGAAAATGAACTTTGAAAATGGATAGTACCTGCTGGCATATCAAATGTACGCTCAATTCCAAAATGCATATTATGGGCGACCCCAATCCCCGATACTGAGCCCAGATACCTTCGCGGGTTTTGGCGCTGCTCATGATGTTCGATGTGAGTAAACAGGACGAGTGTATCAGTTCGAATGTGGTCGACTGCAGGATCGAATTCGCTACACATGGAAATATACCCCCACACACGTATTGCTTTCTGCCTGATACTTTACGACCGACTCGCATCGTACAATTGCCAAGACAAAGTCGTCAAGATACTTTCCTGAATGCGACAGACAGTATAAATATGATGGGCCGTAAACAGACTTCGAGCATATACAGCAGCAGGATATGCCGTAAACTGCAAGGCTTCCAGGGCCAAAGCGGCTATGTGTTCAGGGAGATCGCAGTGTCCTTCCGCGTTCCTTCCGACCCCTAATTCGTGGAAACTGTTGGATGAGAAAAGCAAGAAGACGAATGACTGGCTGACCAAGTACCACCACGGACTAGAATGGGATGAAGGCAAGATCTCGTACTACCAAGTGGGAAATGTGCTGCGTGACTTGCTGATGCAGTAACCGTAAGGACCGGTTTACGTAGCGAGGCCCGAGCAGAAAAAATGGTGAGCGACTTGTTCTAGAACGAAGTTGAAATCATCGACGAGCATTTAGTGTACGGCTGTCCTTTACTGGGCAAGCTGGTGAAACTTTACGATGACCAGCAGCGGCACATCTGAGACAGGTTAGAACCTGACTAGACGCAGCATGAAGGAACACANTGAAACTTTACGATGACCAGCAGCGGCACATCTGAGACAGGTTAGAACCTGACTAGACGCAGCATGAAGGAACACAACTGCTGCGCAAATGGTGTACCTCGTCCTTGGACCGTGAATTTGCTGCCTACGACTAGACAAGACGTCACCCCGACATCGGTTCCAAAGAACAATGAAAAAAAAACATTAACATGTTATGGCTTTTATGGATTTATCTGTACAATAAATAGTGTGTGTAAAACCATTTAAAAGTTTTTTTACCCTAACTCGTTAGACTATAATTTTTTCTTTAAAGAAACCTTAAAAAAAAAAGAAAATCCACATACTTCTTATGCTACATAACCTATTTATGTATTGGGGTAAAACTAATGTAGGTTGANAAAAAAAAAGAAAATCCACATACTTCTTATGCTACATAACCTATTTATGTATTGGGGTAAAACTAATGTAGGTTGAATTCGCACAGATGGACCTGGGAATGTACACATGCCTTCAAGTTGAAACAGGCAGTGTGTCAGATGGAAGATAAAGGATGTGAGGCAAGAAGAGGAGAGAAGGGGGTTCTATCGGTATAAAAAATGGCTCCTTGTGGAGGATCAGCAGTTCGTCGTAAAAAGTGTGGAGGTACGGATCGTCTCATCGAACTTGTATGGTCGACAGCATCTTCAGCATCCGTGATGTCTTGGACATCCCAGAGCTAATGGGATCTACAGCCATGCCATGAACTTCTTCGTGTGTGGTAGGGGAAAGTGGGGGAAATACGAACACCTAAGGGAAAACGTAAATAAAACAGTGGAATTTGATCACAGAGTTTCTTTATTGTTTAATTATAAAGTGTACTTATCTGTCTAACGAATTCACTAATCAACATTTATATTTGTTTAATAAATTGCAACATTATGAAAGAAAAACAAAACCCTTAGTGTTCGGTTTTACCCGACATTAGTCGGGTAAATACGAACACCAAGTGGGGTAATTACGAACTAACATTATTAACGACAGAGATCACATTTAAAAC
>NQII01004353.1:299689-320545 GCA_002778355.1 Clitarchus hookeri
AATGGCACAAAACAAATTAGGTTATATTTCTTTTGCCAACTGCGTCATTGTCATTTAGCTGATTAATATGTGATTATTCCACAATGTAAAAGCTAAATTACTGTTGTAGATACAAATAAAGCTACACCTACTTGAATTTACCAAACAATTACATCATAAACATACAAAATATTGATAATTGCATACCTTGATAAGTACGTGCATCCACGTCTCCCGTGTTGTTGACTGGCACTAGTGGTGGCGTGATCTCTGAAACGGCGGCAAGTAAAATGTGGCTATCTCTTTCTAACATATTAGAACCATTGAATTCGGCATTACCCCGCGTTCGCGTTTCCCCCACTCTCCCCTACCATCAGTGCCATAAACTTCTTCGTGTGTGACACCAGCCTGTGACATTAAAATTAATACAGGAGTTACTTCCAGAGCAATTTACAGTGTGCACAGTGCCAAGCATTAGTTATTATACAGCCACAAAGACACATAAGGCATTTAAGTCTCTTCAGTCATTATAGAAAGTCCATGCTGTGCAAACCGGCAAGATCCCAATCGAAGTCTGCTGCCAGACTATAATATAGGCATTACCGTGCTTTAATTGGCTGCAGTTCAATGCAATCTAATAGGAGGATACTATGCTTCTTCCAATCGCAGTGGGTTGGCGTAGATACCACCTCACCTGTCAACAGCATCGTACGGAGTTGAATCTGCATGTGCCACCTTGATGGGGTCGAGACCTATCCAACCTCTACGAACATTCTTCGTAAACCAGTCCTCTTTCTAGGTGGACCAGACTGTCGTCCCTACATTAACGAGCATCAACCCTTCGAAACTACAGCATTGGGCCGGCGACACGCCGCTTTGCTTCCCCAAGAGTTACTCGAGCCACAAGAACCCATCACCAGACCTACCACTGAGTATCGTGGAGGTCCGGTGGGAGGGAATGCTTCCTTTCTCCCCAGATACTAAGACTGCACGCGCTGTCATTGCAGCTCCCCAGCTTCCAGGCAACTACCCGCCTCCAGGCCTCCTCCCAGCAGGAGGTTCAACCAATGCCACCCAGATTGTGCGACCTGCGATTGGCTCGGCCAAAGGCCGGGACTTCACTCCGATTCCCTGTGTCCCCACGACTATACCGTCCACACCGAGTTTTCCCTCAAAGCAGCCCAATTCCTCCATGATACCAGACAGTCCCTTCTGTGGAGTTCCGCCACCCTGAGATCTACCCGAATGCCTCAGTTTGAGACAGTGCATTCGGCTCGCGGGTTATCACCGCAGGTGAAGAACATATGCAGCATCTGGACAACTGCACATGAACTCACCATGACATCGCTAGTGCACTGGCAGGGCCTCCACTAGCCCATTTTCGTCCTCACTCCATCAGCCATGATGTTTCCAACACTGACCTTTCGAGGAGGGGGAGATGTTTATCAGCAGTGCTAGGCTATGTATTTGCATAGCTTATCCATTTCAGGTGCCTTGTCTTGGCCCATGCAGGTAGCACAGAGGCAGACCCTTCTTAAGTTCGAGAAGGCCCCACCGGAGCTCGTCAGCAGAGGCGAAGAGCCCACTAATGGACCTAGCAGTGATGGTTCTGGAAGTACAGTTGGAAGGTTACACCACTTCACACTGATCTGCCCTTACACCCAATAATAGCGCGGTGACCACCTAAGTAGGGCTCTACCAGGGGGATGGCTAAACTAGAATAGTCATTCCTGTAGTCATGACTACCCAACTAGGCACTCTGGGGCAGCTTACCCTTTACTCTCCCTGCACACCAGGACCTGCCGGCTTTCACCGAGTGCATTTTCGGCCCTCCCCGTTGCCTTACATCCATTGCAGGTTGGTTTCCCGACTATCAGCCCAGCTCCAACCCGGTCTTCCAGGGCCCATGTATCTACCGGAATTTTCAGGGTCTTCGAAAATTTTGACACAGGAACTGCAGAAGTGTCATATAGTCCTTCAGCTGAGGCAACTGCATCGCCAACTGGACCATAGATATCTGTTCCAGAAACACTTGTATGGCCAAATCTCCTCTACTGAACCATTCCGACATTATAAGTGTCGCTTTTGTGAAGAAAAAAAACCTTCGCTTGTAGCAGCAATGCATGGCGATATGAGAGGTATGGCTGTGCAAAGAGCTACAAACACATTCTAGTGTAAAATACTCGAAAAAAATATGTGTTGGTGGTGTAATTTCTTGGCCACTAGTCAGATACGATTGATAGGTATGGGTGGAGGGATAATTTGTTATGTATGGGTCATGGAGGGGAGGGGAGTGTTGGTTAGAGTTGTGGGGTGCAGGGTGTGGTAACATTATATGTTCCCCGATTTTTAAGAATTATTTTTTCGATTATCTCGCGATTTTTATTATTGAGTTGGGGTGGGGGGTTGGTTAGGTTGGCGGGGTGAGTGTGAGGTTAATGTTACATGTTCCTCGATTTTTTCGATTCTTTTAATAATTCTTCCCGCGTATGGAAAATTCTTAAATAAATATGCACACTGGCGATCGGCACTCTAGCAGGGATAGTGCGAGTAGGCGTTTCTATGCAAACGGACGCGTTTTTTTCTAGGAAATTCACATACTTATTAGAAATCGATGTGTTAAGAAATGTTTACTAAATTCCTTTTTTATAAAATAATTTGTTATTAAAATAATTGTTATACATTTTTTTATTGATATAATTTCCGTGGTTACGGGTTGCTGGAATGGCCGACTATGGGTTGGGAGTGGCGAGGGTGGAGATGAACGAGACGCCTGGCCACGCTTACAAAGATGGTGGACGGATCCTGGATCCTATCCTGAATTCCGTTGCGCCCGAATGAAGATAACCTATTTAATAGTGTTTATATTTAAATGTATGACTTTAAAGTTAGGAACAGTTTTCGAAGGCTGATTTTAAAAGTGGCGAATCATACGTTGGACCGAGTATATCTACTGCTCATCACTGAATCCTTCTGAGCGGAATGAAACTATATACGTAATTATGTAACTGTATACAAAAACCACTTTTACATATAGGAATAATTCAGCGGTCATCATACAAACTCGTTTAAGAAAACAACAATCAATTTAGCTAGGATTGTGGCTTGTGGGAAGCCCCNTTCGCACATTGGAACACCCGTTTGTACAAGGCGTTTACACATCACAAGTTTTGGTTGCAAGGTGATAGTTCAAATCTCTTTTACTACGATTTAAATCTTATTCTACTGGCTGGTGGATATTTATGTTCTTTATTTCAAACCCTCATAAATAAAAGGACAATATATTTTTTCTTGATTATTTCTTTGATACCGTTGAACTATGACACCATTTTATACCATACTTTAAGGCAAGTTACATAACAATAAACTAAAATTCAAAATTGGATTCCTACAGATTCAACCACTTACACAAGATAAAAATCTGCTTCTGTAAATAAAGGCTGGAAGGTTGTGTTTAACCTGTGAAAATAACAGGCACTGATTTAACTTGAAATAAAATGTGAATGACCAGGATATGTTAAACTTTTAGGATTACAGGCGAAGCGTCTAAGAAAATAGGGAGCTGATTTTAAAGAGAGATAACTCCTGTTAAATGCCGAAAACGGATGGAACAGATATAATAAATATTTTTTTAAATAACAACATGAATTTAAAAACTGTATTCTCGTATATTTCAGCATAGTTGTTCTAAAGAGTGAAATACTAATAAAGTGTTGCTGGCCTGGTAACTGCGATTACATTTTCAACACAAATGCATTTGTGAAAAATTCATGCTGTCATAGGCAGCCTATTTGAAATATATGTATTACGGAAGACTCATGTACAATTTCTGTCCGGCTGACCCAGAAACACGATGCACAGCTCTGGTCAATCAAAACAGAGGACGCCGAAGCGTGATTTACACGGAACAGTAACCCGTGCTTCCAATACTGCAACACACTACCGCCCATTGTCGCTATATGGTATTGTCGTGTAACGCAGGACGTTCCATAAATTACGCGACATTCTCAGTATGACCAACCACCAGGTCACACATTTTAACAGATTACAGAGTTATTAAATATGCAGAGATATAGTTTATTGTTTGGTGACCCTACATGGTATTGGATATGTTTAATGTTATGGCTTTCACCTTAATTGATAATGTTCATTTTTAGTGCTAGTTGTTTGATACCATTTTTATCGTCATCTCAACGTATGTCAGAATATAGCGTTATTTTTCATATTTTATCAAGTGTATTCATTATGATATTCTATCATATATTGAACAATTGCACTTTAAAATGTTTTGTTATTTTACTGAAAAATTGTTTGTAATTTTACAAATGTTTGTAATTGTAAACATTTCTCTTATAAAATTATTTCTTTGTAAAACTACAAGAGCCATCTTTGTAATAGACCTGAAGAAATGTTTGTACTATACTAACTCGTTTCCACGTGCTCAAGTAAATTGGTGGACACCCAGCAACGTCAAACCGTATATAGCTGTTTGTTCAAAAACTAGGATTGATGAAAAGTGTAGTTGCGTGCAAGAAGAAATGTATTGCAAGTCTGAATAACGTAAAATACTTAAAACAACTGAAATGATCATAAAAAAAGAATTTAAAAAACTCGTGACTGTATTAATGATTAACTGTTAATGTTAATGATTCATATAAACAAAGAACTCTTAAAATGAAATAAATACGTTATTCTTAACCGAATAACTTCACTTATATTTTGTAGGTATTTACTGCTATATTAACACTGAAAATGAGCGCGAAAGCCGTAAATCACGTTTGTTATGTGGTTAAATTTGTGGTATAATAACTGACGGGACGTGGGTTCTAATTTCTGTTCTGGGAAAGGGTAACATATCTTTTTTCGTAAATTATATTTTGATATAATTTTCATATTCTCTGTATTTAATTCTTTATATTTGTTTTCTAGAAGAAAAAAAAATATGTCCACGGTTTGTAGTTCTACAAAGGCATTTCTTGGCATCTGGGTTTTCAAGGATTTTTCTTGTAAAAGTACAAATATTTTTTACGGTGTCATGGTAAATGTATGAAGGGCCATCCCCGGCACACATATGGTACAGACAGTGAGGGAACTCAGGGTCCTGTGCAATACTCTTCTTGATCCCGCTCATTTGCCGTAGAGGTAGGATTCTGTTGTACACATCAGAACTAAGGAAGTATATAAGTGTAATCGGTATTTTAATGTAATCTGGAACATGTTTATTGCAAATGCAATTGAACAATAATAAATGTGTATGGAGTATGTGCACATGGCAGTCCCGGAGCACTGAAACAACTACGTAACACACGGAGGGGAGGGGCGCCTTGCCCTGGTGGGGGGCGAGGCGCCCCTCCCCTCCCGCCCAAGCCGCGGCCAGAGGTTTTCCGTCTGCAGCATAGGGTGCACTTACGCAGGAGACACGGCGGACTGATGCCCAGTCCTCCCCGAGAAGCGAGAGCTACTGCGATTACGGCCGGTGCTACGTGTTAAGTCAGTTAAGTATTCGTCGCGACGATACGGTGTGCGGCGGCGCGGTGCATCACCGAGGAGCGAGTGTTGACGGTGGACCGCGGTCGTAGGAGTTCAACAACTCCTCAGTCAAGATCTTAAGAGCTTACTCGGTCGTTTTGTGTGGGTTCGTTAGTACTACGCAACACTGGACAGTTAAATTATTATATATCATTGACTGAGNCACTGGACAGTTAAATTATTATATATCATTGACTGAGCTAACCGAGGTATAGCCCACCTAGAAAACGTACATTACAGTAATTAATAGGCGATATAATTGATACAGGGGTGTGAGCTGAGCGCCCTGACAGAAAGGGACACTGCAATCAAACTTATACTCTGAGGTGATTGATTCCTCTTTCAAAATGAAAAATAAAATATGACACTTCTTACAAATTACATTCATTATTACGGAAGGTACGAGTCCTTGAAAACCGTGATATATGATTTTTGATTTTATATTGTGATTATGACAAAAGGGCAATATATTGTAAACTGCTTCATAAGACAACATTTTTAGATAATACTTTCTGTGACAATTTGAACGATAATATAGAGAGGAGGTAGCCATGTTATTGCCGTCCAAATTTTTAAAATTCTGGACTGACATTGCATTCTTTACGGTGGAAATGAATTGTAAAATTTAAACAAGCAAAATAGATCGCATTGGGTAGCATTCTCAGGCAAACTGTTATAGACAAAAAAAAAAGCTTGTATGTTTGAAATATGCCCGCCAATAATGCAATTTGTCGGACACCATTTAATTTTCTCAATGAAATAAGAGTATACTACCCACAAAGTTGTAAATGATGTCGGGTATTGATCCAGTAAATCACTGTGTTATTCAGGAATACTTTCATCACAGATATTTGCTATTTAGTTCCGAACTCAAAATCACTGTATATCAGAAGTCAGATGCTTTCTTTCTCATTTTTGCATAAGGAATAATATTACTTAGTTGAAACCTGGCGTTGAGAACTATCCTATAAAAATATTTGGTTGCCTAAAATATCTTGATGTAGTATACGGAGATTTGAAGGCAATAGAGACCACTGTGAATCGTTCATTTTCTCCATACACCAGCGAGACTGTGAATCCAGAAATTTACCAAACCTGCGAACTAACCTTGTGTACAAAAACACTACACTATAGGGAAAGCATCGTGCTGTTGTTGTCAGTTACGACTGCGAGTGCGTGAATATCTTGTAATGTGCAAAACGGGATATTTTAAAGGCAATTAACTACCTTATAACAACAATGCATCTTGGCTGTTATAGGCTGGTTATGCATGTAATTTCCTCTTAAGAAATGCTTTGAAAGCAACCTAAAAAAATATATGCTTTTTCTTTTGATCTACATAGTTATAAGCATTTTTGGAACATAAAATTAATAACTACTGTACATCCAGATTTCGTGGATGTTACATATGTGTCATGAGTATTATATTTAGCAGATAATATTCTTACTCTCTAGGCTTCCATAAAAATTATTTACTCCATGTCTTTCCACTTATTTCATTCCATTTTCNAATATTCTTACTCTCTAGGCTTCCATAAAAATTATTTACTCCATGTCTTTCCACTTATTTCATTCCATTTTCGATTATTTAAAAAATCCTTAAGAAGATTTATGCATAGTTACTCGTCACGCCCCTGCAGAAAATATGCACTACAATGAAAACTGACCACGTCTTATTCCCTTGTTTCTTCCGACTGAGTGGAGGGTTTGCGTACTAATTATATGAAAATATTATCAAAATACTGACCATGAAATTTTTCGTACATTGCGAAAGCAGGCCTCTAAGACGGATCAATGTTTCAACGTGTATATTTAGTGATGTGCATCGATCAATACAACTTTTATAGTTAAATACTTAAATAAACCTGCACATTGCACACAGTAAATTATAGTTGACTACACAAGAATTCAAAGTTAATAACACCGTAAATATAATATTTTGGTGACCTCCATCGCCAGGATTGCTACAGCAGTACCTGCGGCAGACGATCTTTATTGCAAGTGTCCCGCTTGCGGCAACGATGAGTCTGCCAGTTTTAAATTACATATTTTATTTGCCATTGATCTGCCTCCCCATCAAAAAACCATAATAAAAATATGGTGTTTATAATCTCAATATAGGCATAATTAATAGCGAAAGATTAATTCAATTAACGACAAGAAGTTATTTATATCAGAATATGTAGTAAACGTACGCAGTGGCGTTAATTAACAGACAAATAGAGACGTCGGAGGAAATGAATTAGCAGCATGATGACGTAATCACGCTGACGGATTGTTGCTGAACTAGCACGAGGTGTTTCTATACCCATAGATAGCTTGTCGCCACTGGGACAGCTACGAAAATGGAACACGTCATGTTTATTTCGTGAAAATGATATACGCATTATAATAAGTCGCATTTACTAACGATGAGATGAATGGTTATTGGCAAGTGTTATTGACACGGTTGTTATAGCCATGTTTTGGAAAAACCGTGTTAATTATACACGTGGGATAAGCCTTTCAGCAGAGAATGTTTTTTTGTTTTGTTTTTGTTTTTTCACTCCGGAAGCATATGGTTATCAAACACTTGCATTATGGGATTAATGGGAAAACCATATTACTTGGGTAAAATGTTTCGGCCATATTTCAATATATCAGTACAAAAAAATTAAGGTATTAGGTGACTTACGGTACAAGCCACGCACCCGGCGCATTAAGGATGTTGAAGGATTTAGTCATAAGAATAATAATGAAGTCTTCTGCATAGTTGTAATCCCGTATTTTGCGAAATATTATACCACCTGTTGGTTATTACATTGATAAAAAATTGGCACACAACTCCGATGTTGTCAGTAAATGCAATACACAAATACCAATCAAATATACTTTAATAATTTGTTACCTGAAGCAAAATTTACATTTTTGAGTCTCTGCGCTTAACGTACAATGTTACTCCAATTGTTAAATTTTATTGCATAAATAAAAATGTCTCCAAATGTCCAAGTGTGGTCGGAAAATAAACATGTTATATTTATTTTAAAAATAAACTTATTTTAACTGAGAAGCTCTGTTTTTAAAATTATTGTTGTGCTGCTAAACAACAGATTGTATCGCACTTAAACACATCGTAAGCTTGCTACATATAAGCCTAAAAGCTGTTGACGGTAAAGTGAGCACTTTTAAAATCAACCTTTGAAAGATATCACTGCCCCTACCTGCGTATATATTTTAACGGGCGCACTGATTGTCACGCGCCCAGTAAAGTTGGCAACGGCAGAAAGAAAGTAGTTCCATGTGTTAACGTTAAACTACAAGTGTTAAGTAAACATTTGTAAATAATTAAATATTATATTTTACTTTTGGTTTTTAATTATTGCATGCAAATGTACAATTAAAAAAATTGGTAAAAAATTTACTTTTCTAAAAATTTTACAGTTGTCCTTGACCGGCGCAGGAATAAAGTGATCAGGCCCACGGTAACGTTAATTGAAGAATACACAATACAATGTGCATAGAAGTAGATCTTATGCAGGGGTTTCAAAAGTGCTCGTTTTACCGTGCGCAGCCTATATAGAAATTAGCTGCCCCTTTTAATTGCATACAACCAGAATGGGACGTAAATAGAAGCTGTTGTACGTTCGTCGTGTTGTTAAGACCCGCTACCAGTGGCCCGCCCGCCGCTTCTTTGCAAGTTAGATTGCGTGCGCCTTTGAAAGTCTTTCCCCCAGGTATTGATCGCGGGCGTCAGTGGGGCAGGTGATTTTCGCATCCAAGTTGTGAAATACACCACTGTGTAACCCACCGTTAAAAAAACCTACTGCGGCCACGAAAACTTCTACTCGTAACATTACAACTTGGGGACCGTAGGTTCGAGTCCAAGTTATTCATTGGCTTTCATTCAAAACTGTATTAAGTTAGTTCTGACCAGTTTTCCCGTGAGTTTATCAGTGCTACAAGGGGGGAAATATTTCAACATGCTTTAATTAACTATCGTGCAAAGCCAAACATTATATACTTCCATCCGTCCTTCAGGCGCCTCCCAAGAATGCGAACCGTGTTCGACTCCCGGTGGGGTCGCTCCCGGGTTCTCGCACGTTGGAATCGTGCCTGACGATTCTGCTGGTCAGTGGTTTTTCTCGGCGATCTCCCGTTTCACACACCCTTGCATTCCGGCGCTGCTCCATACTCAGATCGCTTCACCCTTACCGGATCTCAAAACCCACACCGTTATGAGCAGTCCAAATCTTTCCACTCCTCTTTCTACCACAGCGCAGCAAAAACCAAAATGTTACATAAATTATGCCATACAAAACGCATTGTTTTTACATATTTACTGTGGACTAGCTTGGTGATACTATCACCGTTTAGCAAGAATAATGTAGGCTCTTTTTTTTTTTTTTTTTTTTACATTTATCCTTAACATTGCAACATGAACGGCATGAGATGTTGAATATAGGGTGGCAAATTATAAATAACTAAATTAGAAGTTATTTGACGACGACCATAACGTGGAAGTTAGTAATGGACGACATATTCAGGACTAGGTAACATAGTAGGACCTTACTGCACTTTGAACACTAGCAAAACATGTCAAAGCCACCAAATTATTTCATTGAAAACAGAAACGATCCCTTCCATTATAACATACAAAATTTTGTTGTGCGGAACCATAATTGCTTTTTAAATTACGTGTTTTTGTTTAGTAGCTCATATTCTAGACTTCCAGCTTGACGAAAGATGCCGTAGAAATAATTTTAAAATTTATAACGGGTGCAGGAACAGTCCGAAAAAACTGACAAATCTGTTTTCCTTGCCAGTTCATATATTGACTATGTTTCTGTCAGTAGAGGGATTATGGGGACTATCGGGACCTGGGACCGGAGCGTCGGAGCTGATCGTGCTCTGACATTCTGGTCGGCCGGCTTCCGTAATGGATCCAGGAGACATTGACCTTGGAATATGACCTTAAACCTAGTCATATTTAACCGTGACCCCGGTGACCTTTGACTTTGAAACACAACGAAATTTAATAAAATGCATTACTATAAATGTATTATTAAAATTTTATTATTAAAATTTGTTCTTAAAAATTCTATATTAAAATTTGTGGGGACTTACACTCATACGTTGCGGTGAAGAAGACTGTACACGACGAGTTTTGGCAGGTAAAGGTCCTACAGCTGCACAGGTTTTTTGCATGCCTCTGCAAGTTATCGTGACTAGCAAATGCCATGGCCCAATTTCCACACTTATGTGCCACTCTATCTGAATTATTCGAAAATCCGTACATTCCGTGTCTTCAAGGGCATTTGATAAATTCAATCGAAGTTTTACAGTAGCAGCACGGGTACTAAGATAACTTAATTGCAATTTCGATTGCGGGTAAATTTATAAATTTTAGTAAACTTAGTTCTAGTACTGTACTTTATGAGGTTACATATTCCTCCAGAGACTAGTTGGCCCAAACCGACACTCCAAATTTGAGCAAATTTTTTATTTCGAGGTATATATGCGTATTACGTGCACTCTTGATAATATCCTGTGACCTAATTGAATTAAATATCTGAACTTTCCAGTCAGAATTCTAAAATACGAGGCGTGAGAGAGCAATCTGTCACCTCTGGCATCAAACGAGAAACTGTGTCGAGGATCGACACTGTTCCCATGAAATACACTGAAGAGCCAAAAAAAAAACAGGTTCACCTGCCTAATATCAAGTAGTGCCCCCGCGAGCACGCAGAAGTGCTGCAAAATGACGTGGCATGGACTCGACTAATGTCTGAAGGTATGCAGGAGGCATTTCACACCATGAATCATGCAGCGCAGTCCACAGATCCATAGGAGTGCGAGGCGGTGGAAATCTCTTCTGAACAGCACGTTGCAAGGCATCCCAGATATGCTCTATAATGTTCATGTCTGGTGATTTAGGTAGCCAATAGAAGTGTTTAAAGTCAGGAGAGTGTTCTTGGAGCCACTCGTTAGCAACTCTCGACGTGTGGGGTGTTGTATTGTCCTGCTAGAATTGTCCACGTCCATGGGAATGCACAATGGACATGAATGGGTGCAGGTGATCTGACAGGATGATTACGTATCTGTCACCTGTCAGAGTCGTATCTAGACGTATCAGGGGTCCCATTTCACGCCAACTACCCACGCCCCATACCATGACAGAGCTTCCACCAACATGAACAGTCCCCTGTTGACATGTAGAGTCCATGGATTCATGAGGATGTCTCCATACCCGTACAAATCCATTCGCCCGATACAATTGGAAACGAGACTCGTCAGACCAGGCAAGGTATTTCCAGTAATCAACAGTCTAATGGCGGTGTTGGTGGGCCCAGGCGAGGCGTAAAGCTTTGTGTCGTACAGTCAACAACGGTATACGAGTGGGTCTTCGGCTCCGAAAGCCCATATCAATGATGTTCCGTCGAATAGTTCGCACGCTGGCACCTTTTGATGCCTCAGCATTGAAATTTGTGCCAATTTGAGAAAGGGTTGCATGTCTGTCACGTTTAATGATTCTCGTCAGTCGCCGTTTGTCCCGTTCGTCCACGATATTTTTCAGGGCCGCAGCGATGTCGAAGATTTGATGTTTTACCGGATTCCTGATATTCACGGTACACTCGTGAAATGGTCGTACGCGAAAATCCACATTTTATCGCTACCTCGGAGATGCTATGTCCCATCTCTCGTGCGCCGACTATAACACCACGTTAAAACTCACTTAAATCTTGATAACCTGCCATTGCAGCCGCAGTAACCGATCTAGCAACTTTTCCAGACGCTTGTTGTATTATATAGGCGCTGCCGACCGCATCGCATTACTCTGATTGGTTCCATACCTCTGTTATTTGCATACGCACACCTATACCAGTTGTTTTGGCTCTTCAGTGTACTTTCCCCACACTATCGCGCTCTGGCTGACAGTTCTGAAAGCAAGAGCGGTAGTGATAAGGGATTAAGCGATGGTGAATAAATGTATTTAAGTGGTGTGATGAGGGACAACAGAATAAATATTATATTTCAATGGTAATTTAATTATAATTAAAACGAAGAATTTTATCGATCGGTCTTAATTAAAGAGCTTAATACAAAAAATATCGATTTAATATGTTATGCTTATTGATACACTGCTGATGGGGAAAATAATAAAAAAAAAAAAATAGGAACGAAAAATTACAGATTTTTCTGTTACTATATATATATATATTTGAGTGCCTACAGCTCACTTCGCGGCTAAATAGTCAGAATGAGCGGGTACAGGCAGCTCGCCTGGCAGTGAAATCTAGGAATTAATGCCACCTATTTGTTGAAAATAGACACTGAAATGGAGGGTGCCGTCAGCACCACCTTTACTTTTAAAAATATATTCAAATATGGCTGCCGGTAACTAAATCGACAGCTCGCATCTTGGGTAAATTAATACACTAGCGCCACCTATGTGATGAAAACATGAAATCCAAAAGGGCGATCGATCGAAAGTAATATATAAACAAATTACAAATGAAAAAAACCAAGATGGCGGATGGTGGCTGTGACGCCTACCAAAATGGTGAACTGCGCCGACCAAAATGGCGGCTTCCAGCAATGTATAAAAAAAAGGAAAAATACAATAAGACGACACGCGATAGAATGAGTATTTGTGATGGGGAAGGGGGCCCTTCGAAAATGTAAGTTTTTTAAAATAGATTTTAGTAAATAATTTATAGTTATAAATCTGTAAAAATAATTTTTTATTAACACATTTTTCATAACACATTTTAAAAATAACTTTTATAATATTTTAAATAATGTCTTATACATTTTTGGGAATTTTTGTGTTTCAAGGTTAAAGTCCACAGGGATCAAGGTCAAAGATCACCAGGGTCAAAGTCAAAGTTCAAGGTCGCATGGATTCATTATGGCCGCCGGCCGACCGGAGTGACAGCACGAACGGTTCCGATACTCTGATACCAGGCCCAATGTGCCACAGTCCCCATAATTCCTCTACTTCTGTCCTTGCGCTTTCTTTCACTGGTGATCTCTGGTGATGATATCACAGCTTCCTCTGCTATCCGAAAACCTCGTCTGTTGGCGTGTCATCGTAAAACCTGATGCCAGCACAGCATACAGAAGTGTAATTTGATGTATATGTGCCCCTCACACTGATCTACAATTCTAGTGTTCCTGGTAAATCTCCCTTCTTTGCGACACACCATTTCCCTCGGTAAATTTCCCCGTGGCATNTTTCCCCTGTGGCGTCTACATACACACGATACGTGTTACCTCGTGACGGTGCGGACTTTTCCTTCGTACCGTGACACTGCGTATGACTGAGATTTGTCCCCCCCCCTCCCAGGCGTTTTTAGCCTACTTTCCAAAGGAAAGAAAGGCTAATGAGATCACTTTCCTGTCTTTTTGTCTGTTTGTGTTTGTGTGTTCCTGTGTGTGTTTGTCTGTGAATATGTGTCCCCCTTTTTATTTATGAACTCTTCAATCGAATTTCACGAAACTTTGTACACGTATAATAATTTGTAAGGACACACGAATTTTATATTTTTCTACCACGTAGGGCACTTATTTTCAAAATGGCAGTTATTTTAAAATGTTGGGTGATATGTCATATCTCAGGAACCATTCAACCGGTTTAAACAAAATTTCTTATACTGGCAGAAAAATTGTGTAAGCATTAAATTTTGTTGAGGATATTGTTGTTGGTCCGCCATTTTGTAAAATAGCATCAATTAAAAAAAATTATATTTTCTCTTATATTTTGAAAACTATTAAACCAATTCTCACACAATTTGGCATGTAAGTAATACAATGATAGGCCATATAAACGTAAGTGATTGAACTGGATTAGTTATTTATTTTCAAAATGTAGGCCATTAAATTATTTGAAGTTTATTTAGTATATCTGCCATACCGTTTAACAAATTTCGACCAAATTTTGTATACTGAAAGTTTCTATTACAAGCATCATATATATCAAAAAATACCCGCTTTTGTAGGCAATTTTGGATGATAGCGCTATACAAATAAATACCTTTATTTTGTCATAACTCGGTAAATAACTAAACGATACCAACCAATTTTGGCAAACAAGTAGAGTCTAATACTGATGCAGATGATGTTAATGCGAATAAAATAAAGTTTTTATGTCATATCATATCTCGGGAAAGAATTAACCAATCCCTATTAAATTTGGCAAACAAGTAGCACTGAGGCAGATGATGTCAAGTAATGTGTTTTAAGCATGTCAGAAACTTATTTTCAAAATGGCGACCATTTTACTATGTTTAGCTTAGAGTGTTTTTTCGTCGAAACTATGTAATCAATTTCAACTAAACTTTGTATGCTGCCAGTTGATATTTCAGCTATGAACTGTATGCACGTAGAAATCTTTTATCTACCATTTTTAAAGATAGCATTGTGATAATAAATAAAAAAAATTGTCCTATCTCGGGAAACAATTGACAGATTCCTTCCAAATTTGGCAAAAAAATAGTACTGCAGCAGGTGGTGTAAACTGATATGTTTTTTAACGTCAGGAACTTATTTTTAAAATGGTGGCTATGTAAATAATTTAACTCAGTATATTTTATTAAAGAAACAAATTCCAACTTTATTTTGTATGATCGTAGTATGTGTAACCACCCTCAAATTTGTCTATGCAGAGCCTTTTTTCTCTGCCAATTTGTATGATAGCCCTACCAATAAAAATAATGATTTTATTTCGTCTCTCAGGAAACAATCAATCCATTCTTATAAAATGTGGCGAAGATGTTGTACTGTGGTAGGCCATAATAATAAATGCATTTTTTTTTTAAATTAGGAAAAACTTATTTTCAGAATGGCGGGTATAAAATAATTTTAGTTTTGTGGGTGATATCTACGAAACTATGTAATGTATTTGAACTTAACTTTCTATATTGTCAGTATACATTCATCGAAATTGCTACTACATTACTTTTTTATCCTCCATTTATGAATATCACCACATGAAAATTATTGAGGTTTTATGCCATATCTCGAAGACCAAACAACTGATTCTCACAAAATGTTACACTGGAACCTTTAAACTTTGTATTAAACTGCGCACACCATAAATGTTACAGAATGCCCTGTAAACTTTCATGATTTAAATGTTTAAATTGTCAGCTTTATAAATCATTTAGTTAATTTTGACATTTATATTAAACCATTTAACCAAATTCAACCAGAATTTGTATACAGACAGTATACATATAAGTATCTCACGTAGAGCCTCCTTTTTCTGGAAATTTTGTACGATAGCATCAAATAACAAAATTAAATTTTCTATGTTGTCCCAGGGAACAAAAAACTGATTTCCATCAAATTCTTCACACAAGTAGCGCTACGGTTGGCCATGTAAACTGGCGTGTTTTATGTGGCTGTCACTTATTTTCAAAATAAAGGCCCTATCGTTCGAAACATTAGACTGATTAAATCCGAAGTTAATGCTCGGAATCCGACCTCCGTAATGCAATGGATTGCACGCTAGCTTATAGCACTAGGGTTTCTGGGCTCAAGTCCCGGGTAAGGTATGTGTGTATTTGTAATTATCTCACTACTGTTGCATAAGTTTCTGGGTTAATTTCTAAAGTTAATACTTTCTAAGAGCATACAAATCCCTCCTACCAACTCAGATCTAAGAAATTATTTAAAAATTAGTTGCAACCATGTTAAGGAAAGTGAGCACATTAATTATATCAGTAAGTTCTTGTTTTATTTGAGCTCACGTCGCCATCATTCAATTTATTGCCCTCTCTTATCCGTTGCCTCTTCTCATTGTCGCTTGGTCCGCTGTCCTGGGCAGACGTTTCTGTCTTCACATGCCATCTGGTGGCAGTTTTGGAACTATTCTGGGAATAAATTACTCCTTTTATTTTTTCTGCTTTGTTCTCCTCACTGCCCACTTTTTGTCTAGTGCGTCAACCAGTTCTTGGGGTGGAGGGGGGTTAGAGAAATTTCGACGGCTCTTAACCGTGAGGTCTTGAGAGCCGATGAGGGCGAAGCGAGGTTAGTATGGAGCAGCGCCGGAATGCAAGGGCAGGGAAACGGGGGATCCCCGAGAAAACCCGAACGACTAGCGGCATCGTCCGGCACGATTCCATGCCACGAATCCAACCAGGCTCGTCTAGGTGGGTGGCAAGTATTCTAATCACTACTCCGCCGCGGCCCCACCCGCTCTGGGAAATCGGATGCCAGTCCATTTCAGATTCGGTTATCATAGCCTAGGTACATATTTGGGTAATGTTTTTCTGTTAAGTTATAGGCTGTACACAGTAAAGTAAGTACATTTGTAATCAACTTTTAAAAAAATCACTTGTGATATCTACATAAAACTGGCATGCAAGCTCCAAGTTAAGTTGGCAGAAAATTAATTAAAATTGATCTAAGACTTAACGTTTTATTGTGAGTGTAATGCTTGATCATTGTCCAATGAATTTAGTACTTCTTGTTTTGTAGGAGGTATTTTATGAACTTGTGCTTCAGTATCACATTCATATTACCAACAACTGTGGAGTTTCACTTGGATGACAGCCTGGAAAAAAGATCTGGCCCATTGTATTTTTAACTCTATGAGGAGTATGCACGTATATACTCGGGGCTATGTTTATATGTAAATTGCTTTGCTTTTGAAGACAAAAGTTCACACTTTCATTGTTTTAATGTTTTGCTGGATGCTATCATAATACATATAAGTAAAAAATTACAACTAGTCAACATTTCAATCCGTAAGATTAAAACTTTATTTTTAATATTTTTTAAATGAACGCGATGGATTGTAACACCGGTTACGTATGTCGCGGTGCATCATTTGGTACACTGTCAAAACGCGACTCCATTGGCCGACAGTTGGCCAATAATAAACGTTGCAGAGTACAGTAAGATTATCCTCGTGTAGCCAGGACCAATACGACGAAGGTAAGTGAAAATTCGGAGACCAACACAACTGATATTAGTGTAGTGGAGAATAAAGGCAGCTTACTTCAAACTTGTTTTTAGTGCCAGTATATTTGCGTCATCCTAAAGGGTTAATTTTAATTATGGCAGAAGGATCTAATATTAAAAGAAATTGCATTCGAAGCTGGGCTTTCAAAAGTGCGCAATTAACCCCGAACAGAACATATTAACGTGTAGTTGCACAAAAGGAATTTTTTTTCGTAACCCTGAGTTTACGTTGTAAGCTGATGATGCACGCCTTCAACTGTCCCTACCTTCATACTTGTTTGATCAATCTCCTAGTTCACCTCTATACGTAAGTTTCCTCCCCTACAAGAAGCGAACATGTCCTTATTTTTCTTGGGTTAGTCCTTCAAATCCTACCTTACTTTCTGTATTTCTAACTGCATTATTTCATAATTACTTTTTTTTTATCCACTGTTTCCGGTTATTGCTTCAATTTTTGATTAACTTTTCCATGTAAACCGCTTCGATTTACCAGAATTACAACTATACTGTTCAAAATTAACAAAAAAGGCTTCCATGCCCTATTTCCCTAAACTCAAACTTTTTCATAATGTTCCTGGTTTAATTTATTGTCGAAAAGGTGAATATCTGAAGGTGATCAACCCTTTTTTACATTCGAAATTTTATGCGATCTTATACCCTTTATTCATCCTTTTTTACTTCTCGAGAATTCTGGATGTTAATCACATGCCAAAGGTTCCTAAACGTTTTTAATGATTAATGCACGAATTCCTGGCAAACTGCTGAGTTAAGGGTGACAATATTAAGATTGCCTTTTTCTTTAAAATTCATCATAATGAATAATTTGCGTTCAGCTTCAGAAAATTTAAAACAAAATCATGTTGGTGACCCTTAGTATTCCCATGAAATAATTTTAACGCAAAGTCATGTCTTTCAGTGGTTGCATGGTTTCCTCTAGTTCCGTATTGTACAAACGCTCTATATTTTGCAAAAGTTGTCTTCATTTATGTTCGCAATAAACTCGTATCTCAGCTCCGCTCAGGGGCCGTGGTGGTGGAGTGGTCTGACTGCTCGCCTCCCACCAAGGCGAACTGGCCTTGATTCCCTCCGGAGTCGCTCGCGGATTTCCCTGAACAGTGCGTTTCGCGATAAGGCAGTGTGTAAAGGCAGTTCTTAGCAACGCTGGAGATCTCGGAAATAGTGTTGGTATTGAGGACTGTCTCTTGAAAGTAGTTTTCGTACCTCGTCTCAAGTGTAATTTTCTTTCCGTAGATCAGAACATACGCCGCACGTTTAAGTAGTTTAGTAAGAAAAACGTGTATTTCGAACACTCTGAGACGCGGTTTGAGCTCAAGGTACATCGTCCTGTTAAGGAGCATTATCTGTAAAAATTGAAAGCATATTTTCATTCCTAGATGACCTGACTTGTGTGAGAGACAGCGATAATTGTGGGTCTCACTCTAGGTCCCTGGGAAATTGTGGAACTCGTATATATGTCGTTTACTTCAGGGAATCATTGAGAAACGTCATGATGTTTCAAACTGACGATCTTGTGAAATATAATGATTTTGATTGACGCTTAACATCGAGTCCTTGAGCGCTGGCGATGTCGAAGCGAGGCGAGTGTGGAGCAGTGGCGGNTAGACAACTGGCCGGTTAATGGCAGCGTCCGCCACGTTTCCCACACGCAAAAATCCGGGTGACCCCACCGAGGATCGAATTCTCTTCGCCTTGGTGGGAGGCAAGTGGCGTGGCTACCACACCCCCGCAGACCCTCTTTTCGACGGTCATGTGAAATCACAACAGTTGCCTCATACACCTGGAGTAGACCACGGCTTATTCGACGATGGGGAATATTTTTTTGATCTCTCTTAGCCAGGGAGAATATATTAAGACGAGGGAGTTTTTTCCCCCCTAACCTTCCACAGATATAAATGATAAGTGTGCGTCTGAAGTAAGGACGTGATTGAAGTGCGTCTCAGTGCTGAGGCCCGCGCACATACGAGGAAGGAAAGTCATGCAGGAAGGCATGTATCGTAGAGGAGAGGAAATGTGCAGCCAAGGCCACAGTTGGGGCCATGACTACCTTCCAGAGTATACCTTTAGCTAAACCTGTAAATAAGAAGGGGAAGGGGAAAGCCGGCATAGGCATCATAAAAAACCTCCCAGCAGCGTATAAGTTCTATCTTATTCATGCATTAATAGAAAATGCTACAGGAGAAAGATGGTTGGCAACCATCTCTTTATTTGTAAGGGAGGTGGGGGGTGCTGTAAAACTATTAGAGAAGGTGCGGACTTCTTTCCTGAAAACGAGAGAGTGTACTGTAGTATTGGAGCGAGAGAGTGAGTGAGATCTCCGAGAAACCCCGCAACCAGCGGCATCATCCGGCGCGATTCCCACATGAGCAGAACCAGGGAGTGACCCGTCCGGGGATTGAACCCGGTTCGCCTTGTTGGGGGGCGAGCAGACTAACCGCTCAGCCACCGCGGCCCCGTAGTAGTGGAGTGGGTTGGAGTAAAAATATATGGACGAAATAAAAATGTCATTTTGTATTTGTACCGCATAAAGTTAAACTTTTAGACATACTTTTTGGTAAATTTTTCTTCATATTCTATATATTTTTTTGAACACATGGTTTTTAATAATGGTATTACAAAGTCAAAATTTGATTGCTTTCGTAATGTAGAAATAATATAACCCAAACTATTTGCAGAAAATTTAACAGTGGCAACTGGAAGGTATTGTCTTAATTAATATTAAACTATACCTAGCAAAAGTTATTCCACAAAAATTCATACAAATAACAATAATTTCCTTATTTTCAGAAATTTTTTGAAATTGCGAATATATTTTCTTGAACTATTTTGTAGACGTCTCAATGTAGCTATTAGCATTTTCTTTCAGTGAAATTATCTCCTTCTCCAAATAAGTTAGTTTTCTTTATTTGAAATTTTCAAAAGAGTAAAATTGTGATTTTTACTTGTATTTATGTGAAAAGCTATATGATCAATTTTTTTTTCCAAAACGAGGAAAGAGAATCGCTAACAATGTCTAAATGTTGAACAGCATGTAGCACAAATATAAAGTAACATATTTTTTCGTTGACAACGCTACTTAACAACGGTCTCTTGACAGTCGACGAGAGTGAAGCGAGGTGAGTATATTGAACAGTGCCAGGATTCTAGGGCGGGGGGGAAATGGGAGAACCCGGAGAAAAACCTCCCGACCAGCGGCACCGTCCGGCACGATTCCCACACGCGGAAAACCGCTGGGAGCGACCCCGCCAGGAATCGAACCCGGTTCACCTTGGGGGGAGGCGAGTAGTCCGAGACCACTACGCCATCGCGGCGCCAGCATGGTCAAGGGAAGCGGGAGATCTCCGAGGAAGCCCGCCGACCTGCAGCATCGTCCGGCACTATTTC
>NQII01004353.1:320699-334971 GCA_002778355.1 Clitarchus hookeri
GCTCCGGAGTGCGCGGGCAGTGCGCGAGGAACAGGGTTGTCCGAGTTCGCGGGGCAAGTAGCCGAGGCTTTCCGAGACGTAGGACGTAGAGCTAAGTTTCGCCGTAAAGGCGCGGGTGGAAGCGTGACCCCCACGCTCCAACTCGGCCTTCTCCGAGAAGACACGTCCGCAGAGCGGGAAGTTGTGAGGGCCGCCTACTCCGAAGCGTGCGCCGAGGAGTTGAGCGAAGAATAACACTGGACGGCTCCTTGCTCCGGTGCGGAGGTTCACGAGCAAAGCATCAGCGAAGTCACTCAAGTTGTGCGGGGAAAAATAAACGCAGCGACTCATGGCGGGCTAGTCTAAAGGGGCACCCTCCTAGTTCTTATACGAGTCTCACTGTAACCAGTGGTGTCCATTCCAGTATTTAAAAACTATGGAATATTTTAATGTAAATACTTTATCACGAAAGAATTGAAAATCGATATTTTGTTACAATTTCATAAATATGTTTATTGAAACATAGATTTAATCGTTGAGTAGTGAGAAGAAAAGTCGTCGTAAATAGCCCTTTGTTTGCGATATTTATACTTATGTAAAATAAAGTTTTAAACTACGGCGGCATGGCTGTGTCTTTTCTAAACAGACTGCTACATTAAACCTCTACCGCTTCAACAGAAAACGCGCGAAGCTTGTTTATTCTTTTTTCCATCGCCGTAAGAGGGGTGGAAAAATATATTACTAGGAAGTCCGCTTACCGACTTGTCGACAGCGAAGTCATTGTATCTGGAGCAAGTTGCACATAGGAGCAGGAACGGGGAATAGTCGGCCATGGCATGTAGTGAGAAGCCAGCCCGGCATTATCTTGTAGTCATCTCGGGACACCATGGGAAATCGAAATTAGGACGACCGCATCCGGGATTCGAACCGCAGTCATCCCAAATGCAAGACCGATGGTCTACTAATGTGCTACCACGCTCGTTCAACGCCGCATGGCGTTGTGTAGAGGAAAATCTTTGAACCCAAAAAAATACACTTTTAAAATTGTACAGCTATTATTTCTGACATGCACCATTGCTGAAAACTCACAGAGTGGTGTAAAAACGCGAGAAATGTTTTCATCAAAGACAGCAACAGCTAAGATATTGGCAAAAGATGTACTGAGGGAAACTCAGTTATCAAAAAGGAAACTGAGACAAAATTCAGCAGAACAAATAATCAGACCAACCAGCCCAGTATAAACAGATATATGCAAGAATGGACGAAACAGCCAAGGAAATGCAGGCGAACATAGAAAGCTTCCAACAATAAAAAATATTTGTGACGTTCCGGTAAATGGACCCAACTCCCGTTTTCTCTGTTAATTACGTGTCTGTTAATAGTAACTAATAAAAGTTTTCTTTCATTTATGTTTACTTTTGTATTTATACTTATTTTTGTGTCTGTGTTTTATGTCTTATTGTGGGTTTCCAAGCAAAAGTAATTTTTATGATTTACCTCCCTCCCCCCCTCCACCGTAGTAAAATTATTTCAGAATCACATAGACTTTAAAATATGAATTATGGATGGAAAATTTGCATATAGATTGCTGTTCCATTATCCGACTCTGAAAACATATGAAAAAAAAAAAAAAAAAAAATCACCGTATATTTAAAGATAAATTTGCAGTTTATTTCTTGTTGGCATAAAGCGTCGTTTTTAATCTTGGCCTAAATAGTTAGCCAGCATTAATCGGAAATGAACATTTGGTAACTCATGCTAAACCAGTTATTGTAAAATTATTCAACACAGTTTTGCAAGACTTTCCACTTAACAGCAGAATAATAACGTTTGTTACTGAAATCGTATTTTTATACTTTTATTTAAGCTACACGGCACATTATTAAACACAAAGAATGGCAAAAGTATTTTTCCCCAATGTGTGTCATAAGTACCAAAATTGTAATAGAAAAACTGAGGTCAATTATTCCTCACGTAAAATGTATTTATAAATCAATTTCCTTGCATTTGTAAGTAGAGATTGTCTAGCTGAGAGTAGTGTTCTCGGCATAGATGTGTTAGATCTGCATGGTATTATTGCACTCATCATTTACAAATCCCTACCAGGACTCACAACTTAGAGAATCCCCAAGCAAAAAGTCACTGTGTTCACATATGAAAGTTACGTAAGTCTCGGCCAAAATAAATCTCAGTTTTTGCGAATATTCTGACTAAAATAAATAACATCTTGCATTGATGTAAATCACATTCAACTGGCATCAAGTTTACTCTTCTAGAAAACTTTGACAGCAACTAGCGTTAAGTGTTTACGTTATCAAACTGAAACAGTTTCATTTTGCGAACGTCTTGTCAATCTGTCATGTAACTATTCCCGCTGCCTGGCTTCCGCTGTTGTGGTTTTTCGTCGACCGTTTTCAAAGTATTTAAACTGCATTTAAGTGAAGTGGTACGTCTTGAAGAAACATCAACTTTGTGCTCATCAAACGAACGTCGATCTTAGCTATGTATTTGCGTCATCCCTCTTTGATGCTATTTTTGGCCCTGTAAATTGGTTCACTTTAGCTGATATTTTAAGTATAAACAAAAAAGTTTGAAAGACATATTTTTTTTTTGCGATTTTTACCACATATGTTAATACTGTTTAGAAAGTGATGGAAGCTTAGAACTAAATATTGACGTCATTTTTTGCAGAACATATATAAAAGTNGTTAATACTGTTTAGAAAGTGATGGAAGCTTAGAACTAAATATTGACGTCATTTTTTGCAGAACATATATAAAAGTTTTGGCGGCCCTTAATTTGCCAGAGGGACCTTCATGGCTTCAAAAGGGTACCTCTGCGTAGACAACTGTGACCACCTAAATCCAGTCGGTGGACGAGATGAATAACATATTCACGTGTCAAACTAACTACCTGGGCTCAATTCCTCACAGAAACGGGAATTTTCATGAGTTCCTCTTTGCTATAAGTTCGTTGGCACAATCGTGAGTCACTACACACTGTTGAACAGAAATAAAGGATGGGACTAGTTTTCACATGTTTCGTCGCGCAGNGCACAATCGTGAGTCACTACACACTGTTGAACAGAAATAAAGGATGGGACTAGTTTTCACATGTTTCGTCGCGCAGCAGTGTTTCAAATTAGCACAAAGCATAACATGACATTGTCGAAATGTAAGAGTATGGGGAAGGTGAACAACACTGACCAAGAAAGGAAACCAAAGAACGCAAAGGACCTTTTCTCTAGAAAGTGGGTTCCATGCACAGCAGGACCAAGGACAAAACGTCCGCATGACAGGATTCAGGCAAGAAAAATGACGTCCTCAGTAGGGCATATGGCCACCCCTGACTGCAGTGAGGGTTGTGCACCGCCTGTTAATGCTCTGTATGAGGTTGTCGACAAGCTCTTGGAGCATCATGGTACATTAGTCTTGTATCACGCACTATGACACCTGGAGATACTCTGTTAATGGCGGGACGGTGTATTGTTAATGATGACCTTAGGTTGCTGATAGTCTCAGTTCCTTCAGTTTATTTCACTTGGAGGTAGAGAGAGTTGAGTGTCGACAGTGTGGATTTCGGTCATTTTTTTCCCAACAACCTGGTAGCACGCAAGGCGTCCCCTCCCCCTTCCCTCCAAAATTGCCAATTGTTGTTTCGGCATAGGCGTGGACGTTAGAAAGCTGCGATTTAAGACACATTCATTCTGAGCACAAAACATGTTTCTTATCATTAAAGCAACGGGAATGCCATTCAAAAGTAACGCATAAGACTTGTCATTCATTTAAAATAAATTTTCCTTTCGGAAGAGGATGTACCTTTTTACATTTTATCACAATTTTGTGAGAAACTTTAATGTATAAAACAAGAATTGGGTTGAAAACGTGATAGTAAATTTCGCAAAATCTGTGCAGCTGAAATCATTAAGTCATATTGTTTCGTGTAAGTTGGAAAGAGCACGTTTCATGTGGTAAAATGAACGTTATAGGCTACAAAATCGCAAACGACCACAAAAAGAGGACTCTCAAAAATAATTAATAAATTAAAATTAAGTAAACCAACTTTTTTTCTTCACAAAACAGAAAAGCATACTTGCACACGTAGAAATAATAAACGCATTGGTTCAGTGAAACTGAAACTTAGCCTCGTGAGCACTTCGGGCCGTATCTATTAAAGCGGCAGGCCGTGAACTTTGAAATGTTTGCTTGTGTGTTGTATGCTCGATGGCTGTGAGATAATAAGCTTACATATACTTCAAAACACGCAATGCTGTGAGTGTCCTTACAAAAAACGTGCAACGTTCTGCCACATACGTGTAAATCAGTATTTTATTTCAATACTAGAGAGCATTTAGACATATTCTAAAATGCATGGACGCGTATCATGGAAGCGAACTGAGAAGTGACGTGGGCGTACTGTGCTACAGTCAACCGAACTATAAACGTCGTGTTTCTCACCACGTGGTCTGCGGTTTTGACGAAAAATTCACGCTTAAAATACTCATGTAAATATTTCGAGAAAAAAAATTGTCAGTAATACGGAACTGCACACCGAGTAATCAACTCAAAATACGAACAAATACGAACGCATGATTCCAAGGAAATCAGGGACTGTGAGTCATCAGTGCAGTAAGAATAAACCAAGTTGTAATTGGAAAACATGTAAACGTTCATCACTGTTACGTTTTCTTTCACGACTTCTTACATGTCAGCGATCTTTTGCGCTTCCTTGTAGAAAAAATATAATGTTTTAAGCATTAACAAAAGGCGATTCAATGTTTTCGTGATTCTTATTGTAGACCGGCTGTTACATCGAAATAATTACATGTTTCTCGCAAACCTAAATTAATGTATCCTTAAAGAATGTTTCCATTATAATTTTGTGACAATGTGTCTGAATAAGACAACGTAAATTAACTACCGCACACACCGTCCCACGTAGTTTGAGAGATATAAAATACAAGTCTTGTATATTCTTCTGGTGCCATATTACCGTAACTACACAAAAGTACTAAGGTGAAGAATCTTAATGAACGAAATTTTTATACGTATTCTAACTGTAAACGTTAGTTCTGATGATAAAACGTATTGATTACGTTCATTGACATATTTTTTATAGCCGAATATTCATACTCCGCCGAAGTTGTTTCTTGAAGTGTATGTGTTGTGCATACTCACAAATATATTTTTTTATTGACGCATACAGTCGCACATATACAATATATATATATATATATTGAATTCAGAGAAAGCAATTTAGAACTGAAAAATCGATCTTGTTTTGCTGAAGTACACTGAATATACTGGATACAAATATAGCTTTAGATGAGAACTATTTCAATTGTAATGTACTTATTTTTAAACAATAATAAAATTATTATTAAAAATTATTAGAACATTAAGTTATTGTTTCTTAAATATGCAAAGGAAAATCTGTCGATTTGGACTATCGATAAATTATGTTCGCGTGCTTATTTTTACTCCATGAAACATATAAAAAATATTCCAATTTGGCCTCAGCTGTACATATTAGCACCTATGCTTGTGCTTATTGCACCAAGTCACATGTCTAAGATTTATTTTAGGAAGATAGGAATCGCCAGACTACCAAATTTAATTCTTGTTAAGAAAAAAAAGTATTAAAATAAATGCACGAGACATTAATTTCTTACCAAGTAATGACATCGTCATTTTGTTACAAAATAGTGGGAATGCAGGGGAGTTAATAAAAGTTAGGTTTCTGTAAAAGAGCCTAAGTATGTCTCACCATACACAAAAATACTGCAATAAACGTTCTTTTCATTAAAAAAACTTTGAAATAACAATTAACGACAGTACACTTTATTCAACTGTGGGATACAATCTTTACACACTGAATGATCTTTAAAAAATCTTTAATACAAGGTATTTTAAAAGAACCCTAGACATCGCATACGTACGTGATTGAGGAAGAAATGTATTCTTCGCAGAATCTGTGTAGCTTCCTTGGGACTCCATTCTCCAGCATCATTTGTTTTCGTTTTGTAAAAAAGGTTACTCCTTGGGAAATAAATGAGAAGTTATGGGTTTGTTTCATTCTGTGGTATTGTGGCTTCCGTCAACACATACACCAGAAGTCTACACGGGGCGAGAAGTTACCCGCCCAATTGAATACTTGGATATCTTTCTTGTGCGGTGTCATTTCAAATTTTGCGGTATTAGCTCAGTCCCAAAATAAGAATAAGCTGCTGTAAGTAATCGAGAAAAATGGTTCAAACTTGAAATAATTCAGAAGTTGCGTATGCCTGCTTTTCTGTGTCGAAATGGCTATAGTTTTTTTTAAAATTCTTAATGATAATCTTTAACACTGTTGGCCTTGCAGCTTATGTAATCTCATTGAAGTTAAAACATTATTCGTCAATACTAGTAGCTGGTTTTAAACAAGTGTTCCTAAACTACTCTGGAAAATTTGAACTTCTACTTATAGTTGAGATTACAGAATTAATTTTAACATTGTGTGCTTTGAGTAAGCAGTGATTACTTTACAGCAAAAAATCAAATAAATGGCCATGTAATTTTATAATTAGCAGTCAGTTATCAGAAGGCAAATTGCACCTACCTAGGAAATAATAATACTTGAAAAATTATTAACAGTCTTTGATAGGTAGTAAGTGAATATAATCATTTACGACATGGCTTTTTACACAATGAGATTATTGTAGGTTTGTTGCAAATGTACCAATGTTTTGTTCCAACAAAAAATATTGTGAGTAGTTATAAAATGTCTGTTCCCCGTCATCAGGCTGCAGGCTGCGGACACGCGGACACACGGTCACCATCTTGGTTTACTTCATGGCAGCCATCTTGGATTACGTCACTAATTCGCCAAAGCAAATTTGCCTATACCAATGTCGCCACTGTTAATTGCGAATATCCTAATGATGTCAATGCTAATTACGAATACGTTAATATCTCACACTCAATCACGCACACTCCAATAATTAAATTCGCGTCGTTCATAAAGTTGTGGAAGAAGATTGGCAGTCTCTTGGGGCGGCGGCGGGGCTTGTTACAATTTTTGCATGCCACCCCGATAAATTCGCTGGTAAAGTGATCGTGGTCGTGAACTTTGCGGTTATTGTGGGCGAAGGGGCTGGAACAGTAGCAACAGGCGATGGCCAGAGCGTAGCCAGTCCGTTCGCTAGAAGTCAGCGCGCGCATAGGCTCGAACTGGCTATATATGTCCTTCACGTGGTTTACAATCCTCACGATTTCCTCCATGAATTTCTTCGATGCATCTTCCCTGGTGTACAGTAGCACATACGTGGGGAGGTTGGAGGTCTTGGAGGCAGGCGTTATGGTGTTATATACCTTGACGTAGATGCCATAACTGTAGGGCTCGTGTTTCTGGTACCTGTGAGGTGTAGGAAGCATTCGGATTGGGCTGGCACGACTGTACAGGGACTGACATTGCCTAAAAGTCAGCATACACTACTATTGGTACCTTATCGCCATTATGATCTTTCTGAAACTTGAGCACAGGTGGCTTGCCGTTCTTCTCTGGCTGAGGCATGTCGGCACGGACTAGTGCATGTTCGTTGCAATACCTGCTGTGCTCAGCTAACACCTGTTCGCACATGAGACCCGTAACGCGAGGTATATTTTGATAGCATTTCAGATATCTCTTGCAGATATGGACACGCCATTTATGGGAACGTACCATGCGGGAGAAATCAGAAATATAGCAATAATGTGAGTTCTTGTTATCAGTCATCTAAGCGAAGATGGCGGTCGCCGGTGGGACGCTCTAGCTAACAGTGGGGGAACGCCGGCGATGGTGCTGTACTCTGGCTGGAGTTCGGTGGAGGGGGGAAGCGTGGAGGTGGTGCGCTCTGGTGCGGGAGAAACGAAGCTGGTGGCGCCTCTAGTAGGTGCCGGGGGAAACGACGATGGCGGTGGCTGATTTACAGGTGCGTGATTTAAGTTTGAAATATTAGCATATTCGCAATTATCATTGGCAATATGGGCATAGGCAAATTTTCTTTGGTGAATTCGTGATGTCATCCAAGATGGCAGCATTCACGTCATCCAAGATGGTGGCCGTGTGTCCGCGTGTCCTGGTGAGGGGGAACTATTGGGTTTAGGATGGAAGGGGATATGAAACTGAGGGTACCTAAGCTTCAGAATACTTATTTTAGAATGGCACAAAACAATAGACGCCAAGAAAAATAAAAATATTTATAAATTTAACACTTTAGTAACATACAGTAAATAATACGCGTACAAGAGTTTTGGGTAACTTTTTTCACAAAAAAACCTGTAACACTTTCTATCCCCTTCTTTATACCTCATCTCAAACTAAATAGGTACAAAAATTACAAGTTTAGAAATCAAGGAATAATTATTGGTACAATAAAACATAGAAATCAAATAAGTACACATGAAATTAATGTCTGCAAAATTAGCACATCACCAAATTGAAGGTAATAAATCAGTTACTGTGGAGCACATAAATAATATTTAATTAAAATAAAATCGTATTGCGAATATAAATTGCATTCAGAGAGCACAGCTACCGTTCCTTATTGGCGTACCAAATAGGATGGATTCAAATTCATATATAATAACATTAGGGGCTTTACAATCTAGGTTAATTTTAAAAGAGCATACTTTACGGTGAATGATTCTGTATCATTTCAAAATACCAGACGTTTCCCCCAAAATTTAAGCATTATTTTGTAATAAATCAAAATTTTATATGCACACAGCTGGTCCAGGCCATACAATTTAAGTATTAATATGAAATTTGTTTTTAAATATGGCTAAAATCTTTAATTTTTAGTGTTGAATTAGTAAAACTATGTTTCCTCAGTTCGTAAAATAGACTCGCGCGCTCCTAAAATATTAAGCACTAAATAGTAGTAATTTTTTTTTTGTTTAATAGCTCTGTACGGTTGGAAATATAACGTTATACCAACTTATAAGATCGTATTATAACAACAAGTAATAAAGATTACTCAATCATTTTTAACTAAACATATCAACGCAAAATTAAGTAAGTCTGTTCAAGTACGTGAATAATGATATACCGCCATTTATTCTTATAGTGCGACTATGTTTTAGGAAAAATATGCACGTACCTGACGAGTTGTCTTTGTATTCTTACTTGACTTTGTCAGGTGGTGTGATGACTATTAAAGAACTCCAAAGAAAATAAGTTGGCAAGTGTTAACAGTGAAATGCAATTATTTCTTAATGTTGATTGCAGTATTAAGTGGCAATTGACAAACAGGTTGTCTTGGCTTTCACAGTTGAGGTGCGAAAAAATTTAAGGATCTTAAAGAAACACGAAACTCAGACAATAGAAGCATTTTCAGGAAACTACTAATATTTCTGTCACGATGAATGGTAACGGCCAGCAAATTTGCAGGCATATTTAAATTACCAAGATAATGTGGGCTGGACTAATCAAGCCAGACGGAAGAACCACTATGGCAATGAAAGAACACCCTTTAACTCTACAAGCATGAGAACACCAGCGGAACACTCATTCATAACCAGACAGTATTAATTTTGCCAAATTTTAAGCATTAGCCGACACAGGCAAATATTGGAAAAGGACAGCATGAGAAGCGATAAAAAGTATGGACATGCCCAAATAACATTAACAGGTAAAATTAAAAATGGGCAGTAAATACCACCTGGGCGCTACTGATTGGTAAGCATAAGCACACAACCTCCTAATCCATGTGCCAGAAAGGAACAAGTCAACACGCACGAAGTGAATACATATATGTGGCTGACTAAAAGAGTATTGAATGAGAACTGGTCTCTAGAAATTTGTCAACACACAAACCAACTGAGGAGAGGCGTCCTGGGATTGGCTGCACTAGAGACACTCTTGACTGGCTAGAGAGCCCTCACGTTGCCATATTAAATGCTGGTACACTCTAGCGGTTATACATTTGGACGCGGTTAATTCTCGAATGCCAAGGTGCTCTAATTTAATTCATTCCTTAATTCTTAGTATAATGCAAAGCAACGTGCGGCAGCAATATATTAGTTATTCCAGATAATATTGGTAATTATAAAAATAAAATAATTGCTCTAATAAGTACAGATTATACAAAATAAAAGTTCGTTATAAGTACATAGTAAGTTTTTGCAAGGGTAACTTCGGGTATCTTGCACAGGTCAAAGACACTAACTAAAAAGAATTTGAGAGAAAAAAAGAACTTCTCGCCGAGAACAAGGAAACGAAAATTGATATTGGGTTGAAATGAGCACCAGTTACCAGCTGAATATAAAAGTAAATAAACCTGCTCACATTTGGTATTCAATTTCAGAGAGCCCAAACAGTCCGAAAATTACGAAAGTGCGTAGTACGACCAGAAACGGGAACTAGACAGCAGTGATAATAAAAATATGGCTTGAAAATCTGCTGCACACCGTCACTTTATATACACACAAGTCCCAATAAACTGGTAAGACAACATAATACTTAACAGTTTCTCTCGTTTCGAAGTTCACCCAAAACTGCCTGGCGTGATGAATAATCACACTTGTTCAAAAATACAAGTCGGCTTTTCATGTTTTAAGTCTAATCTCGCTCTGAATTTTTATTATTAAAAAATATATTCAATCAGAAAGGTTTTCTTTACACGTAAAATTGCTTGAATATGTATTCCCTAATTTGATTTGTCTTTAGCTGCCCTTTACAAGCACAAGAAAAACTTTCTGTACTGCTTTAACTTGACGATAGCATTGTTATCCGTACGCTTTTCGTCCCAATTAGCCTATGCTATGTAATTCGTGGTGAAACTTTAACAAAATATCTCTAGGTTTAATCAGTCAATAATAAAATGCAAAAACCAAACTTCGTTATAATAGATTTCATAATTTGCCGAAATTAAAATAAAATAGTAGCGAATGTAATTCTTCTTAATATTTAAAATAATATTTTCTAAATAATACACTGTATTTCATGCATACCAATGTCTTAAGCTACTTAAAAGTAGCACATTAATGTAGGATAAATGGACAGGCTTTCTTGTGTCGCGGTTATGTACGTGTAAGTACTATGCTCGTATCAAACTTATCACCAATTTTACATTTTAACGATTTAAATTAATTTTATCAAATCAAACTGTCTAGGCAATACTGCCACAACTCAAGAATTCTAAATTGTGTTAAAGCCATTACTGAAAAAAAAAAACGTGTTCCAGCATTTAAAATGTAATAAAACCATAACTCTTTACGCAAAGATAACAATCGATTTTCATCGTGGAATTATATTTTCAACAATAAAGGTACATGTACATTATATAAGGTAATGACAATATACACTGAACATTTTCATTATTATCTAATAGCTTCTATTCCGCAGTTTTAATGAGGGTCATTATTTCAAGAGTAATTACACTGACTCTGACCTTATAGCTATTTTATATTTTTTCCCGTATCTTTAATTTAGTAATAACTTGTGGAATCTACTTCCATTTCATATTCACACGGTGAAATGAGAAGCTGATTACGCCACTTGAGTGTAGCTAGCCAGACATTCAGACTGGTGTTTCAAGACCTCGCTTTAGAAATCATTAACCCTAAGATAACTTCTGTATTTATTCGGCCACATTTCACGGCATTGTACCAGGAAGAATGGAAGAGAGGGCTGCGACAGCACCGCAGAACAAACGAAGCGTCGCCTTACGATATAAACATGACCAAGCAGTCATACAAAATGTAACTTTCATAAAAAAAGAATAAGCTATCAGCATGATTAGGTACGCTGTTAACAAAATACCAACATGAGAAAATATGTGAGAGCAAAATCCAGGATAGAGACACTGCATTTTCGTGGTCATCTGGGAATAGAAAACAGGGTCTTTATGTTCGATATATTTTCATATTGTTGTTTCTTAGCGTTGGCCCTATGTATCACGTTAATTAGGTCTAAAGCAAAAAACGCTATATCTTACTTTCCGGCAGAGATATGTCGTCACTCCTGCTTTAAAAGAAAATAATAGTAATGGGATTAGTTACATTTGGAGAAATGCAAAAACCAACAAATTAAATAAATTTATTTGGTTAAAGCAATAAGGTAAAAGGGAAGATTTTTTTTCGTACTTTAATATCGTGGTGAGTAGAAGCTTTTCGAATTTAAATTTTCCCCATTTCTGCAAAATACTGTTTAATATGAAACCATTAAATGTTATGTTATATCCTGCCAATAAAATATTTTCAGTCACATTGTTTGCTCATTGTTAGATATCTACTTCACAATATTTTTTGTCACATACTTGTTAAAAAATGTATGTATATAAATGTCTAGAGCCCTCCTGCAGAAACGAATAACCTAAACAAAACAATACGATAAGCTTACCTGAAAGGTCTGTATAAGTAATCCATACACAATATTGAATAAAGTCATAAAATAAATTTTACCTGATATCGTGTTAATAATGGTTTCTGAGTGTCTTCTTTATTTCCGTGACCATATATTTAATTTGATAACGCAAAATCAGTAAAACAGAATTGAGAGCAAGAAAGGCGTTTTCGCTTTTATTTTGCTTATACAAGAGTAAACAATAAATTTATATATCAGAAAAATATAAGTCTATAAATTTAAGTGCAGCACTGCATACGCCAATTAACTCCTGAAAAACATTGATTGTTCGAAGTGGTTTTACATTTTATGTCTACAACTAAAATAATATTTTACAGAAAAAACAAGTGTCATATCATATTCAATACGCTTATCAGTATATTAAGATATGGGTATCCAACAATATATTAGTAAATTTTACGTATGCGAAATTCATGTAATATTGGGCAATAAATATACAAAAATTATATTAGCATTAAATGCGCACAAAGACTCCTAAATGACTCCTTGTCTTGCGTGCCTTTTATTGTCAAATATAAAATTTTGTTTTTCTTCTCTGCTGTATAATTTAAAAAAATCTGGTGACAACAAAGTTAACTCTTCCTTTGTTTGAGATTACAGAAAGTGTAACAGTGAAGTCAATATTTGTGGTATTTAAAGCATATACTTTATAAACTGCATTTATAACATAATTTATGCATAATAGAGTCGAGAGCAAAAGTGCAATTTTTTACAATGTTAATAACCTTAAATATTAACATAACAGCTCTAACTTATAACAACTAGCCAGTAAAGTAATTAAACATATAATACTGAAAACCTAACTGTATAAATAATATGTTATAATATAAAATATGTATATACTTAACACTGCCTAGTATCACAACAGAAACTTGTAAGGATGTGTGACATTAATATTTCGTCAAATAATTTATAACTGCTAGAATGTTGCACTTCATGAGAGAGAGAGAGAGAAAGAGAGATTTTTACGTGGCCCGATTCGTCGTCTAATTGTTAAAATCAGAACAAATAACTTCCGCAAAAGAATATTCTTGACAATGGCACGCCAAATGTATTCGCAGTAGCAGAAACTCTAGCCTTACTACTCAAGCAGCACTTATTACCCTGAATACAACATATGAAGTGAACGGATACATGAATTTCAGTACTGACGTTTTATAAACTAGATAATCTAATTATAATATATACATGTTTTTGTTCTATTCCACAAATTACTTCCATCAAACACAATAACATTTTTAATAATTGTCATTAATTTCTTGAATTTCTTTTGTTTTGAATAAATGAATTACGTATATGTACACAATAATATATGTATGCAATTGTGTACGTATAAATATAGATACATGAATATATATATAAATTCCTGAGTATTTATCACTTTGGACTCATTGTTAACTTTTTATAACTTATTGTCAAAGAAATACTGACTGCGTTAATTATCTAATGAATCCTTCAAGGATATTGAACGAAATGCAGACAATTAACTTTTTTTTGTTTCCCTTTGGGCAAGATATTCAGGCGGAATCCAGTAATAACTGTTATTCTCCCCCATTAGCGAGATTTACCACAATCCCTAGTTAAGCATGCCTCATAACCACAGATGAAGTGGAAACTCTTTATAATCATCTTTCGGAAAATTTAGAGCTTCCGTTCTTGAGTTAATTTCAAGAAGAGATCCTAGAAATTCTGGAACAGGAAATGTCCAAGGAAATTATTTTGTTAGGCAGGACAATCGGTGAAAAGAAGCATCTAAAATCCCTACTTTTATATGGAAAGTTTCTCTTCCATATTAAACGTACTCGTCAGAAGTGCAGTAGATTGCAGGTTTATCGTCTGTTTCGGCAAGAGAGCTTCATTCGCGTGCAGTCGTTATTAAAAGGTGTTTACAATACTCTAAAGCTAGGAA
>NQII01004354.1:4097-77294 GCA_002778355.1 Clitarchus hookeri
AACATCGAGGTCTTGAGAGCCGATGAGGGCGAAGTGAGGTAAGTATGGAGCAACGCCAGAATGCAAGTGCTGGGGAAACGAGAGAACCCCGAGAAAACCCGCATGATTCCCACATGCTAAAATCTGGGAGTGACACCGCAGGGAATCGAACCCTGTTCGCCTAGGTGGGAGGCGGGTAGTCCAGCCATTAGGCCACCATGGACCCTATAAATATGTCATGTGTCTCTCAAGATTTTTATGCTTCTGTTAGCATAAAATTATCAATTTTTATTAAATATAATTTTTACTTATATGTGTGTATATAAATATAAAATTTGTAATTAATGTGACTTAAAACAGGGAGAAAATAGGTGTGGTGGTAATTCCGGATAAGAAATAATTCCCATACAAATTATTATGAAACGGAGTGCGTGCGAATACAGTGCGTAGTTCCTTTGGTGTAATTTCCTAAGACTTAGCTNATACAAATTATTATGAAACGGAGTGCGTGCGAATACAGTGCGTAGTTCCTTTGGTGTAATTTCCTAAGACTTAGCTAAGCTTTGTTTTCATAGGGCGGAGGAATATCATGTAAGTTGTAAGTAACCGTGACTCACAGCCCCGACAAACGCACATCACGTCACGACAAACACCGCAACCACTACGCAACATTTACGTTTTTAATGTGACTGCTTGACACGAAGGCGTTGATAAACTGTGCATTGAAAAACTAAAACATAATAAATATGTAACGACATAGTTTTTAAAACAGTCTTGTCACTTGCTATTTACAATTTCTCTCGGCAAAATTTACACAACCTTGGACCTGATAACTAGGGGCAGTGATATTTCGCGAAAAGATTTTGAGACAAGATACAGTCCAAAGCTCTGTAGGGTCGTCCAGCTTCTTTGATTGGCTAAAAATGTTCTGACCNAGATTTTGAGACAAGATACAGTCCAAAGCTCTGTAGGGTCGTCCAGCTTCTTTGATTGGCTAAAAATGTTCTGACCATTTGCGCACGAGTCACGTAGGTTCAGCGTCGGAGTTACTTAGTCCTGAGTGGCTTTATCAAAGATGGACACGGCACCAGCAGCCAATGGAGGTATAACAACAGCTACGGTGCGTATATAGTATTAAAGTCTACTGTGTGCTCCGATTTTGACGCGAAAAGTCATTGGTCCTACTGATAACTACACAGGGGTGGTGAGACAGTTGAATGTATTTAGCCATATATTAGCTTCGCGTCTTGCTNGATTTTGAGACAAGATACAGTCCAAAGCTCTGTAGGGTCGTCCAGCTTCTTTGATTGGCTAAAAATGTTCTGACCGTTTGCCCACGAATCACGCAGGTTCAGCGTCGGAGTTACTTAGTCCTGAGTGGCTTTGTCAAAGATGGACACGGCACCAGCAGCCAATGGAGGTATAACAACAGCTAAGGTGCGTATATAGTATTGAAGTCTACTGTGTGCTCCGATTTTGACGCGAAAAGTCACTGGTCCTACTGATAACTACACAGGAGTGGTGAGACAGTTGAATGTATTTAGCCATATATTAGCTTCGCGTCTTGCTGTGCTTCTACTTTAGCTGTTAGTGGTAAAACCGACCCTAAGTGAACAATTACAGCGTTAAATCCTTTCCTTGAAGGTTTCACGACGAATGTTGGGTGGAATTTCGAACCGTCTGAAAGCATTCTCAAAACAAATGCAGGAATTTCGAACCTAACTGATGACCTGGTGTCGCAAACCAGTGGAAATAACACTCGCTGAAAAATCTTGTGTTTTCAGCTTATTACAGCTAACGTTTTGCTTTAATTAATTATTTGCTCAGAAAGCGCGAGAAAAAGTCCTACAAATTGATTTTTGTCCACCATATAATAATCTCAAATCACTTTACTGATGCGTTTTTAATATTTGCTAAAAAGAAAAAAAAAGTTCTTGACACAGGATAAATATGCAACAGCAATGAACAGCATTACAAAAAATCACTAACGTAAAATTTCTGCATTATAACAGACAGGTAACTTTTTGAGCATAGCACGAGCGTCTTTTACTCTGATGTCTGGAACCGGAGGGCAACCAACGCCAGTTATCTTCCAGCAATAACCACTTGTTCGCTTTTGGAGATCATGGACGTAACCTCAAGCATTGAATATTTAAACTTATATTACTTTGTTGTCTTTATTTATGGAACAACTGAGGATACAACTAAAATTATTATATTTCTGTGAGCCACAACTCTCGGCATATTGCAGACAGTTCGTCGGAAGTACCTATATTGGAATTCTGTTAACACGTGGAACACTAATCTCGAGCAAAATTCGGACTACACTTAAAACAAAGATTTATGTGCCACTGGAAACCAAATTATCATGAATCTTAATTCAGTATTTCGTTAGTGGTTGTCAGTAACTTAAAAAAATTTGCAGCACATCGCCACAAATTATTGTTAATGATAGTAATAATATTAGTAATAATAACAATAATAATGATACTAATATTTTAATATCAGCTTCAAAGAACATTGTTGATTGTATTACCTGTTGTGAAAGTATATTTGCTGAGTAGACTCTCCACTCGGCTTGCCACTGGCTGAGAGATAGCCAGTAATAAACTTCATTTGGCGGAAAAGGCGTGTCAAGTGTGCACGGACCAATAGGACTATGGTAGTTGGGAAAGCCGAGACAAACATAAATGTCTTTCATATAATGGTGGATATAAGTGGCAAAATAAATTATCTTGTATGGAATGTCAGAAAATGTGTAAAGTGTGTTTTAATCGCAGTCCAAAGCGTTCAAAATCTGAGTTTTTTTTAAATTTTCGAAATTGTTTTATGTATTCCCAATGTATCGGTTTACTAAAACAACACACTCTTCAGGCGAGGTAGGAAGTTCTCTTTCAAGACATCGCACACATTAGAAACACAGTTTCGGTACTCTCCAACACAGCGCGAGTGGTCAGTTCCGCTCGTTCGTGGCCTATCAGTACGCTAATCATCCTCCAAACTGTCTCTCCCCCACCCCAAACGTTAGTTGCAATTTAAACACAGCATTGCAACCCATGGCGTCGTCGACTAGTGTTTCATCATCAGAAACGTTTTGCTACCTTCTTTGCCTAACTTTTGTCAGAACTGGACGTTTGTCCGTTGTTTTCAAACTGCGACATTCTCGTGTTCCACATTTCGCATCCAACCTACACTTCGAAACTGAGGCCGTCGTTCAGCTTAAACTGTACCATATGCACACAAATGCCCGATGTGCATCCTATCTGCTGTAGTGCACCACAGCGACACTGTGCGGCCAGTTCATGAACTTATTAACCGTCACCGTGCTGTGTGGCTGCCTACACTCGGGGCATCAATCCACGAACTTGCTGACTTTACTACGTATATACATGGTAAAACTATACGAACTGTTGTGTCTTAATTTTGTTTTGTTTTGGTATACCAATTAATATAATCAGAAATTATCTTTTATTTGAAATCCGGGTTTTACATATGATTTTCATTGTTCTATTATATAAGCCTTGTTGATAAATTCTTAACCTAACTCTTTCAGACCCACTTTAATTTACGAGTTTAAGTGTTGGAAACAAAATTTTTTATGATGCGTGCTGTACTTCAGTCTACAGAACGCTTGTTTCGTTGTCACGGCCAATAAACTGTAGGCTATATGTCCGGCTACAGTTGGGCGAACCAATCATGACCTAGACCAATAAGACGGTTTGCGAATCATTTACCCACAGGTAAGATAAGTGGCCAATGAGCTTTGCAGTGTGCAGTGCACACCAAAAATTACCTACACGTGCGTAACTTACACAATTGTGTACACTGGGTCTGAATGAGTTAAAAAATTACTTAACTGTTTACTTTGAAAAAAAAAATAGTTTAAATGATGTATGGAAGTAAGGCACAGGTTTTTTTCTAATGGATGAAACTAATGCAACCTCGTATTCACGTTGCGCCCCATTTGCCATCATAGGTATGGTGGTGGATAGACGTATACTATGACGGGTCTTTATTGCACTGAGGATTTTGCCTGCTTCTTTATCGTTTCAGGAGGGTGGCATCACAGTTAACGCAGTTTACGTTGACTTATTGCTATGTTATATATCGCAATTTTACTATTAAAACAGTCTTGTAACATTTTTATTTTGAAAACTCTCTGTAATGTGAATTTTATAGAACATGGCAGTTATTTTTATTGTCGACATTTTTTTCGAGTCTAAACAATTAATACGTAAAAAAAATGTTTTCACATCTAGATCTGAAAATATAAACCAAAGTTAAAAAATGTACTGGTTTCTTCGCATGTATTGTAACAAGCTAGTTCCCTTGTAAACGAGTTTTTGCCCTAGGATTTTGCAGTAACATGCTTACCTTGTAACCAACGTAACAGGGTTTGGGAGTGGTGAACATAAAAATTAAAAAATTTCACAGTAAATATTAATCACAAAATAAAAGAGAACTTAACTGACTTTAAAAGGAGGATGATTTACTAGTTGGTGACATACATATTGCCTGTAAGAATAACTTTAAAACATATTGTCATATAATTTCCGAAGTTCTTGGGGCCGCGGTGCCCGAGCGGTTAGCCTGCTCGCCCCCACCAAGGCGAACTGGACTCAATCCCCGGCCGGGGACTCCCGGATTTTCGCATGTGGGAATCAAGCCGGACGATGCCGCTGGTCGGCGGGTCTTCTCAGCGATCTCCAGTTTCCCCCACCATTGCATTCCGGCGCTGCTCCATACTCACCTCACTTCACTTTACAATCATTGGCTCTCAAGAACTCGATGTTCGGAGCCCCTGAAATCTCTCCACTCCATTATTTTAATGGAAATACCTTAAAGGTAAAGTTTATGGGACAAAACCAGAAACAATCAATGAATTGAAAGAGTAGATTTCAATGCAGTGTCTCGCAATCCAAAATTAAAAGGGTCGTAACGTTTGGGATTTTGTTATGTANATGTGCCACTGGAAACCAAATTATCATGAATCTTAATTCAGTATTTCGTTAGTGGTTGTCAGTAACTTAAAAAAAATTTGCAGCACATCGCCACAAATTATTGTTAATGATAGTAATAATATTAGTAATAATAACAATAATAATGATACTAATATTTTAATATCAGCTTCAAAGAACATTGTTGATTGTATTACCTGTTGTGAAAGTATATTTGCTAAGTAGACTCTCCACTCGGCTTGCCACTGGCTGAGAGATGGCCAGTAATAAACTTAANGCTTGCCACTGGCTGAGAGATGGCCAGTAATAAACTTAATTTGGCGGAAAAGGCGTGTCAAGTGTGCACGGACCAATAGGACTATGGTAGTTGGGAAAGCCGAGACAAACATAAATGTCTTTCATATAATGGTGGATATAAGTGGCAAAATAAATTATCTTGTATGGAATGTCAGAAAATGTGTAAAGTGTGTTTTAATCGCAGTCCAAAGCGTTCAAAATCTGAGTTTTTTTTTTAAATTTTCGAAATGGTTTTATGTATTCCCAATGTATCGGTTTACTAAAGCAACACACTCTTTAGGCGAGGTAGGAAGTTTTCTTTCAAGACATCGCACACATTAGAAACACAGTTTCGGTACTCTCCAACACAGCGCGAGTGGTCAGTTCCGCTCTTTCGTGGCCTATCAGTACGCTAATCATCCTCCAAACTGTCTCTCCCCCACCCCAAACGTTAGTTGCAATTTAAACANTTCGTGGCCTATCAGTACGCTAATCATCCTCCAAACTGTCTCTCCCCCACCCCAAACGTTAGTTGCAATTTAAACACAGCATTGCAACCCATGGCGTCGTCGACTAGTGTTTCATCATCAGAAACGTTTTGCTACCTTCTTTGCCTAACTTTTGTCAGAACTGGACGTTTGTCCGTTGTTTTCAAACTGCGACATTCTCGTGTTCCACATTTCGCATCCAACCTACACTTCGAAACTGAGGCCGTCGTTCAGCTTAAACTGTACCATATGCACACAAATGCCCGATGTGCATCCTATCTGCTGTAGTGCACCACAGCGACACTGTGCGGCCAGTTCATGAACTTATTAACCGTCACCGTGCTGTGTGGCTGCCTACACTCGGGGCATCAATCCACGAACTTGCTGACTTTACTACGTATATACATGGTAAAACTATACGAACTGTTGTGTCTTAATTTTGTTTTGTTTTGGTATACCAATTAATATAATCAGAAATTATCTTTTATTTGAAATCCGGGTTTTACATATGATTTTCATTGTTCTATTATATAAGCCTTGTTGATAAATTCTTAACCTAACTCTTTCAGACCCACTTTAATTTACGAGTTTAAGTGTTGGAAACAAAATTTTTTATGATGCGTGCTGTACTTCAGTCTACAGAACGCTTGTTTCGTTGTCACGGCCAATAAACTGTAGGCTATATGTCCGGCTACAGTTGGGCGAACCAATCATGACCTAGACCAATAAGACGGTTTGCGAATCNTAAACTGTAGGCTATATGTCCGGCTACAGTTGGGCGAACCAATCATGACCTAGACCAATAAGACGGTTTGCGAATCATTTACCCACAGGTAAGATAAGTGGCCAATGAGCTTTGCAGTGTGCAGTGCACACCAAAAATTACCTACACGTGCGTAACTTACACAATTGTGTACACTGGGTCTGAATGAGTTAAAAAATTACTTAACTGTTTACTTTGAAAAAAAAAATAGTTTAAATGATGTATGGAAGTAAGGCACAGGTTTTTTTCTAATGGATGAAACTAATGCAACCTCGTATTCACGTTGCGCCCCATTTGCCATCATAGGTATGGTGGTGGATAGACGTATACTATGACGGGTCTTTATTGCACTGAGGATTTTGCCTGCTTCTTTATCGTTTCAGGAGGGTGGCATCACAGTTAACGCAGTTTACGTTGACTTATTGCTATGTTATATATCGCAATTTTACTATTAAAACAGTCTTGTAACATTTTTNTAAGCTGTAGGCTATATGTCCGGCTACAGTTGGGCGAACCAATCATGACCTAGACCAATAAGACGGTTTGCGAATTATTTACCCACAGGTAAGATAAGTGGCCAATGAGCTTTGCAGTGTGCAGTGCACACCAAAAATTACCTACACGTGCGTAACTTACACAATTGTGTACACTGGGTCTGAATGAGTTAAAAAATTACTTAACTGTTTACTTTGAAAAAAAAATAGTTTAAATGATGTATGGAAGTAAGGAACAGGTTTTTTTCTAATGGATGAAACTAATGCAACCTCGTATTCACGTTGCGCCCCATTTGCCATCATCGGTATGGTGGTGGATAGACGTATACTATGACGGGTCTTTATTGCACTGAGGATTTTGCCTGCTTCTTTATCGTTTCAGGAGGGTGGCATCACAATTAACGCAGTTTACGTTGACTTATTGCTATGTTATATATCGCAATTTTACTATTAAAACAGTCTTGTAACATTTTTNTTAACGCAGTTTACGTTGACTTATTGCTATGTTATATATCGCAATTTTACTATTAAAACAGTCTTGTAACATTTTTATTTTGAAAACTCTCTGTAATGTGAATTTTATAGAACATGGCAGTTATTTTTATTGTCGACATTTTTTTCGAGTCTAAACAATTAATACGTAAAAAAAATGTTTTCACATCTAGATCTGAAAATATAAACCAAAGTTAAAAAATGTACTGGTTTCTTCGCATGTATTGTAACAAGCTAGTTCCCTTGTAAACGAGTTTTTGCCCTAGGATTTTGCAGTAACATGCTTACCTTGTAACCAACGTAACAGGGTTTGGGAGTGGTGAACATAAAAATTAAAAAATTTCACAGTAAATATTAATCACAAAATAAAAGAGAACTTAACTGACTTTAAAAGGAGGATGATTTACTAGTTGGTGACATACATATTGCCTGTAAGAATAACTTTAAAACATATTGTCATATAATTTCCGAAGTTCTTGGGGCCGCGGTGCCCGAGCGGTTAGCCTGCTCGCCCCCACCAAGGCGAACTGGACTCAATCCCCGGCCGGGGACTCCCGGATTTTCGCATGTGGGAATCAAGCCGGACGATGCCGCTGGTCGGCGGGTNGGTCTTTCATTCCGGCACTGCTCCATATTCGCCTCAATCACCCTTGTCGGCTCTTAAGACCTCGCTGTTAAGAGCAGCCCAAATCTCTTCACATCACTTCCGAAGATCTTGCGTATTTCTAAATTTCCTTTCATAGTTTCTTGCGAAGTTGTATTTAAATTATTTTTCAAACAATTTGTTAGTTTCATGACTACTGTAAATAAGTTTTCCATCCCAAAATTTCCGAGAAGAAAACCAGTTTCAGTTTCTCCTATATATCCAATGCTTTGAAGGCGCGCGCAAACGTTCTTCCAATTTCGTGTGGTAATTTCTCGTACGTGTCATTTCACTGCCTTCATTATGCGAGTTTCACTGCACGCTGCGGCAATTCAGAGCCTTGCAGGACTGAGATTTCTTTCGTTATTGCTCGTGTGTGTGTGTGACCCACATTGCAGAGGTCGTGGGTTCAGTCCCGGTAAGCAGGACTGAAAATTATTATTCCCTAGTCGTTTTGAAATTCTGGTGCTGTTCATTAATACAAATGTCTCTTGCGTNTCGTTTTGAAATTCTGGTGCTGTTCATTAATACAAATGTCTCTTGCGTCTCACACATTAGATTGTATAATTAGTTAACTTCTCAAAGAAAATGTAATAAACTTTATTATAAATTTCACATGTTGCGGGAAAGATATTCAGTTTCCTATACTAAGTTGGTGGATATTATCTGAACGAATTCCAGGTAAATTCCTCAGTATTCTTTCATATCTTTGACACTTTTACGGCGTGATTTTTTCTGCAGAACACTGTAATTTATATTTGTACGGTATATAAATTGTCTCAGGAAGCTGTAGCTTTATCCCCTCCCCCCTTTTCCCAGATACCATGGTTTAGCAGAGTTTTTTTTATTTTCTAACCTACTCTAAAACTAAGTGTTATATGTTAGTCCGCGGTAGGAACGGGATTATTGCGTCTCAGGGCTAACCCCTTACGCTTACAAGGGAAGGAAAACCATGCAAGGAGACGTGCGTCGCGACAAAGAGGGATTGGGTTTCCCACGGCCGAGTTTGGCCATGAAAAACCTCCCTAATNGCAAGGAGACGTGCGTCGCGACAAAGAGGGATTGGGTTTCCCACGGCCGAGTTTGGCCATGAAAAACCTCCCTAATGTACTTATAGTTAAACTATATCTAGAAGAGAGAGGGAAAAACCGGCACAAACACCGTAAAAACCCTTTCGACAGGAAATAATTTAAAATTGTTACATGCATTATGAGAAAATGCTACAGGAGAAAGATAGGTGGGTACGATGCTCTTTATTAGTGGGAGAGGAGAAACTAGTAGAGAGGTGGCGGGGCATTAAGGTTTAGCAGACTCTGAAGAGATATATATATATATATATATATATATATATATATATGTATATATATGTATATATATATCATATATATATTGCTCTGGAATGTGTGTGTTTCGAGTTTTCCACGAAGCAAGTAACATGAGAAGATAGTCGAACTAGATAATTTTCTAATAAATTACCAGTGGAGCAGAACATTAATGCGATTGTAAATAACGCATCCGCCCCGTTGCAATCACAGTCGGCAAAGAGGATAATATAGTCGCGGGAAAAAAAGCGCGGTTGTGCAACACTTGCTTTGCCGTGCATGTAAACAAAAATAAAAATTCCATTTATTCGCAAATGTCTTCGGTCAGTTGTGGGTCGAAGCAGCTGAAGCAATGGCACCCGGAAAAAAAATTGCCACTTTGCCCGTATTATAAAGCGGTACTGATAGTTCTCACAGACTTCGTAGTGTTGGCCAGTAATAAACTTAATTTTTAGCTTTCGGTTTTACCACTTCTGTTGTACATTTTGGTTACGATTACCGTAACTTTATCAGGAAAGACATTTTCTATCAAGCTGCATTAGGAGATACAGATGAAGCATATCAAAATTCAGCTCTCCTGTCGTGTGCTGACATTTTATTTCGAAAATGTAATAGGATGATTCACGAATAAATTTAAGAAGTTGCCATATATTTCTTTTAAAGGAAAACAATCTTATTGAATTGAAATTTGTGTGTAGGCCTATACTATGTGTATGTTACCACCAGACACTTGGGGCACTTTTTTAGTTATGTGACAGAGTATAAAAGTAAACTTTTTTTTAAACATATTTTCAATTAATTATGTTTATTTTTTTAAGTACAGTTCTCTGGGCGATTCCCGCTCAGGTAAATTTTTAGATTCATTAAAATTTTTATGTTGATTACCGTTATCTGCTTGAAAANTCTGGGCGATTCCCGCTCAGGTAAATTTTTAGATTCATTAAAATTTTTATGTTGATTACCGTTATCTGCTTGAAAATTTTTCGCTAATGATCCCGACAGTCGATCATTTGGTACATTAAAAAAAAGGACTTGGTAAAACAGATTTGATCTCGGAGAAAATTCACACGTGTGCTAGAGGGCCGCAGTGTTGTAGTGGTCAGACTGCTTGCCTCCCAACTAGGCGAAACGGGTTCGATTCCCGGTGGTGTCGCTCCCGGATGGGAATCGTGAAGGANACGTGTGCTAGAGGGCCGCAGTGTTGTAGTGGTCAGACTGCTTGCCTCCCAACTAGGCGAAACGGGTTCGATTCCCGGTGGTGTCGCTCCCGGATGGGAATCGTGAAGGACGATGCCACTGATCAGCGGGTTTTCTCGGGGATCTCCTGTTTCCCCCGCCCTTCCATTTCGGCGCTGCTCCGTACTCACCTCACTTCAACCTCGTATGCTATAAAGACCTCCATGTAAAGAGCCACCCAAAACTCTCCACTCCATAATTTCAACCCTTCGAAGAGTGACCGATAAGATGCGCCTAGTCATCGGGCTTTTAAAATGCAATTTCCCCTCCAAGTGGCGTCATAAGTTTACTTGCGATTAGAGAAAAATTAATATGATACGTCGGGGGTAGTAAATATGATTAAGTAAACAACTCACTCATTATTTTTCAAAATATCCAAAATCATTATATTAAAGAGTCGAAACACTTCATTTCACCGCATACAATCGTATAAGCGTTTAGACAAAAAAATTGTTTTGTTAATTTTTAGCACACTGCAGAGTTTTTCGTTTTGATACGAAACAATAGTCTGAAAAGTAGACATTGCAGTNTTTTGTTAATTTTTAGCACACTGCAGAGTTTTTCGTTTTGATACGAAACAATAGTCTGAAAAGTAGACATTGCAGTAAAATAACTTTAATAAAAAAAAGATTAAAACAAGCTATACCAATTTGAAATATATATATTTTTTCTCTTTCAAGCCTTACAATTGAACAAAATTAGCACGTTAGGTTACAGCTCAAAAAACACTCATTTGCAAAATAAAATATTACAATGAACGAATTGCGGAAGTACAAAGAAGGTTACCGCACAGTATAGTCGTGGCCCGGCATGTGTCCCATTTGCTTTTTATACGATTTACTTACGTGGATGTGTCGCTAGAGGGCTTACATGTCCCTCCGTCATTCAAGCTGCAAGATACCGAATAAGGCCTTAGTAGCAGTGTTAGCCACAGAGCCAAGTTCAGTGAACATGCAGCATGCCCCGACGGCGCATTCGACAAGCCTTTGCCCAGCTGGGTGAGTTTGAGAGAAGCCGNTTCAGTGAACATGCAGCATGCCCCGACGGCGCATTCGACAAGCCTTTGCCCAGCTGGGTGAGTTTGAGAGAAGCCGAATCGTCGGCCTCCGAGAAGCATGTTGGCGGTTTCGGCGCATTTCTCGCCACTTGAACCGTTCTGTCTACACTGTCAGTCGGTGTTGGACGCAGCAGAAACAGGAAGGTACACACACCCGTAAAGAAGGCTCGGGTCGTCCCCGGCGGACCACCAGCCAGGCTGGATCGTTTCATCGTGCGACAGGCTGTAAGCTCTCAACGGACGTCGCTGCGCCTCATCTAAACACGTGTCACTGCAGCTGGGGATACGCTTTGTCCGCCAGTACCATACCCAGGTGGCTAGCAGAGCGGGATCTGTCNACACGTGTCACTGCAGCTGGGGATACGCTTTGTCCGCCAGTACCATACCCAGGTGGCTAGCAGAGCGGGATCTGTCGTCGCCGCGTCCCTTACGACGGACGTCCGCCACTACGACCTGAGCATCGCCGAGGACGTGTGACCTTCTGCCGGGAACGGGCAGCATGGCAGCTTGAGGATTGGCAACAAGTGGTGTTCACGACACGAATCACGGTTCTGTTTGGAAACAGACGACCACCGAATTCGATTCTGGAGACGTTCTGGCCAGCGCCGTGATCCACGCGTCATTGCGGAGCGGCGCACCACCAAAACGAGGCGTCACGGTGTGTGGTGTAATTTCCTACTATTCCTGACCCCACTGGTAGTGATTGAAGGGACCTTGATGGCGTGGCGATACATTCAGAAAATGTTGCTACCATGTGCGCTCTCTTTCCTAATGCAGGTTGACAACCCCATTCTCCAGCAGTATACTGCCCGACCTCGCACAGTACGGGTATCTCTGGCTTGCCTTCGTGACATCAACATGGTTCCTTGGCCATCAAGGTCCCCAGTATATTAATAACAATTAGCAACGCATTTCAATCTACAGGTAGGCGGGAGCCTTATGGTGGCCACCTGGGTAGGCCGCCGAACGGCGTGCAAAGCTCTGGCAGAAAACGTTTTATTAAAAAACCGTCCAGCGTGTCTAAGTGACGTCTTCTTACGAATAGTATTTAAGAAACGTTACGCGTCTGTATACCTTTATCAGTTCCTCCATTTCTCTCTAGAGAATGTTTTTGTGATAGTGAAAATGGCTCAAATGGGGGTTTTCACGGTCATGTTATGGTACAAAACATTAAGAAAGGAATAAGGACTTTCATCAAACCTTAATTTTTATTATTACATAATATGAAAGGGTCTTCGCTGAAAGTCTTATAGAGGCACGTTATCGATGGCAATCCTGCACGCCAGTTCAGTGTTTTGTGTTTTGTGCGTAGAGGCGATGGGAGAGTTGATTAGCATGTCTCGGTCGCCCCTAGCGCTCCTACGATTTTATGCATCAGACGTGCAAAATTCTTTCAACTAGGTGGAAGCCTTAATGGAAAAGGCCGAACCGCGAGAAGATGGATGTCTTCTCGTAGTACCCAAGAACACGCACTGGCGGAAAGGCAACTTCACTTCGATAAGGGATTCGGGCGCACGTCAAATGAAAAGATATTTAGCAATAACTGAGTGGCGCCAGCATACTCGGCGGGGAAATTTCCCCAGCCTCCCGCACGTTGGCCAACCGCAGCGCGCTCTCCGGTGGGTGCGCACAAGGCCTGTGCCGCCGAAGTGTCGTGTCCTCCCTCGGCGTCCGTGTGGCTGCGCGTGCAACACGGTGACTCGACGGCCGTGTCGGAGCGGCGATGGAAAGCGTGTCCGCCGCACCTTGGATCCGATACGGCGGACCCCCACCCTAACCTCATACCAACATGCACAGAGGCCACTGATGGAGATTGCTTTCCGATGAAGGCTACCGGTGTTGTGGCACAGCTGCCCCGCGACTAAGGTAGGGACGTGAGTTCATCTGAATTTAAGCGCAAAAAGAGAAACCTCTGCTTATGTGAACATTACTCAAGATAGACCCTTCACTATGATTTTTTGGTAGTAAAATTTAAATTTATGTAATCACCAGTAACCGAACGGAGAGTCACCCACTATAGGCGAGAACTGAGAAGAAGTTTGGTTTGACCAAACATAAAAATTTTCTCCGTAGTACCAACAAAATACAAACAAGTTATTACAGCAAGAAAAATAAAAAACAAATCTTAAGTTAGTCTCCACAAAAAAATCAGTTTGACTGCACATCAGATATATTATTGAGATTGTAAAAGTAGCTACGAATTAATTCACGCTATCAGATAAAGTACATCGGGTCACCCACGCGAAACGGTCCTACAAGTGTTCCTCGGGCATACAGCACTGTCCAGTTGTGGACATCACTACGGGGAGGGCCCATTCCTTGGCTTTTATTACAACTCTAACCGTGCAGGGAAGAGGTGTTCCATGGAATTGAGGTCGGGCCTCTGGGCTGGCGAGTCCATTTCTTGTTGTCACGGACAGGCCGTGCTTTACGGCAGGGAGCANGTCCATTTCTTGTTGTCACGGACAGGCCGTGCTTTACGGCAGGGAGCACTGTCATGCTGAAACGCACAGTTAGTATCTCCGAACTTGTCTTCTACCATAGACAATACAGAGCCGATAAAAACATATTTAGAGCCTTTCTCTTTTAACGTGCCCCGTAGTATTACGATATGACAAACTCCCTTCCATGAAAAACGTCCCCACGCTGTCGTTCCACTTTCCCCCGAATTTCGCCATGGATACTACACAGTCTGGCATGTAGCATTAATCTGGCATTCACCACTCCCACACCCTCCCATCGGGCTGACACGTTGTATAACGTGATGCATCACTCCGAATCGCGTGTATTCAGTGGCGGAGCTCTTTACACTGTCGAAAACGTCACTTCGCGTTCACATGTGAAACGTGCGGTTTATGGACAGGTGCCCCACGTTTGAACCCGAGTCTTTGTAACTCTTAGGCGCTACCTACACAACTAGCGGCATTGAGGAACTCTCAGTGATGGTATCACACGGTGACACGCGATGTTCCCGTACAACCTTCTTCAATGCTCGGCGGTCCCTGCCGGTCAACATACGCGGCCTACTTGGTCATGGGATTTGTTGTGGTTGCGACTAACCGTTCCCACTTTACAATCATAGCCCCAGCGGTCAACTTGGGCAAATTGAGAAGGGCTGAAATAACAACGCGGATTGCTTACTGATGTGGCAACCAATAACTACATCGAGTTCGACGACACTGATTTCCCTTGCTCAGCCATATATAGCGGCAGCAGCGGTGGTCTTGATATCTAGGCGCGAGTTTGCGTTTACAGAATTTACTAGGATACTTTTGAACATATAATGTACTTGCCACCATTAAAATACATATTTTGTTGGTCTAAACAATTTATTTTCCTCTGTGGTTTGAGGTCGGTTACAAAGGTAAGGTTTTGTGATTGATAAATAGAATAGATACACATATCCGAAATAAATCTGAGATAACGCCACCTTTTCTCCTGCCATCATCGCTTTTGACACTTTGTAATCGTATATAATAGGCACACGTCACTTATTCCACAGGAAGCAGGTCTACGATTGTAGCTGTGTGTCAGTGAACCAGCCAATCTCACGTAGCGCAGTCGGTTGATGCGCCGCCGGTGTGGGGTGCGGGGGGTTCTGGGTTCGAGTCCTAGGTGCGGCATTGGTGTTAGTTTAAGTTAGGCCATAAGTAAGTTTATAAACTGTCCCCTGATAAGCCTTAAGACATGCCACCGGGGAACGTTAATAAGCCCTTTCCAATCCAAAAGTCAGCGAACTAGCCCACAAGAAAGTTTAGTGAGGGCCTGTGACGACTCGAACCAACCACTCAGGGTTGATTCTTAAACAAATTTGAGCATAGTGTTGGAATCCTAGCGGAGAGAGTGGGGTGGAGATATTTGGGTGGCTCTTAACATCGAGGTCTTGAGAGCCGATGAGGGTGAAGTGAGGTGAGTATGGAGCAGCGCCGGAATGCGAGGGCGGGGAAAACTGGAGATCCCCGAGAAAACCCGCCGACCAGTGGCATCGTCCGGCACGATTCCTACATGTGAAAATCCGGAAGCGACTCCGCCGGGATTCGAACCCGGTTCGCATTGGTGGGAGGCGAGTAGTCTAACCACTACACCACCAGAGATACTGCTTTTTANCCGGGATTCGAACCCGGTTCGCATTGGTGGGAGGCGAGTAGTCTAACCACTACACCACCAGAGATACTGCTTTTTAAAACCTTCCTCTGTACTCCGCAGCCCTCGTCGACCTTACGAAGGCCTCTCCTCCACAACTAGGAAGCCCAGACTAGGAACGACCATGTAGTTTTAAACCGACATGCCTGGTATGGAAGGCTGGCTGGCACGGTGCCCCCGATACATACAAAAACACTCATCCAACCTCTCTAAGCAGGGAAAAAAATGTTTCACAAGAGTTCGTTCGCACCTGGATATGTGCAAGTTACAATCAAGTAAGGCGCATGAATTTCTCCCAATAGGCAAGGGTAAACACATGGAACTTAATAAAGATGGGTAGCGAAGCAAGAAAAGTTAATACTCTCGGATAAGTACTAATTTACACACGAGTTTCATCAAGTAGCTGATCTCTTAAGGAATTGTCCGCATACAAGAATGTCATAAAAGCATGAATGGTTAGTAATTTTTTCTTCCATACTTTGATAACAGTTTTTTAACCACATTTAGGAAAGCTAAATGTAAAATGAAGACCCCGATTTTATATAGTATGGACACTAAATATTTATATATTCGCATCCTGATGTATAGTAAATTTTCCATTCTGTGTGTTGATTAAAACTTATTTTAAAGTTTACGAGTTCAGTGGAATTATTTTTGGCTATATGGAAACGCATAATTTTTTTTTCGGAATTTGGAAGAGCCACATGAATGGCCACGCAGCAACTATGGAGGTAAGACAATTATTGCGCAACGTATTTTCGTTACCTTAGATGTTTAAAAAATGGCGCAGAGAGAAATTTTCTAGCAATTTGTCAATTTAAACTCATGAACTTTTAACCTTCAAATGAGGGAATGAGTGTTAGTGGAAATTTGAACTATAGCCTGCAAATGATTTCATGGTTAGATTGCCGTGGCATCTATGGCCTGTAGACTATAGAGACTCTTCAGTCCTACGTGTACTTGATTCTCGCTTCTTTTTTAATTGGCTACTCCATGTATCATCACTTAAAATACAGACTAAAGACGAGGTGGACAGAATATTCATCTTCTGCGCATGTATCCAACATTGACCTACGGTACCCCAAAACAACGCAACTGTCAAATTCTCATGGCCAACAGTGATGCACGTGTCTGTTTATATCTTAATTTTTAAATGTCATGTAATGTCATGTTGATGAAATACTTGTACCAATTTGAGTTTACTCAAACTGAATTGCAAATTGTGAAGAGGAAGTATAAAAACATTTCAAAATACTCGTTTACTGAACAGTATTCTAACCTCAAATCCAATCCACGCTGTTTATGCTAGTCGTGTCGGCATAAAAGCAGTAGGCCCTACATTGTTGGGGCACGAAGAATGGTTGTGAGCAGCCAGCGAGATCGGACTCTCTCATCTTTATTCTATGCATTGAGTAAACATCATAAAGAAAATATAGGTTATTTACTCTATGGATGGGACAGAGTTCCGCCATAGAGCAGCTTAAAATACAGGTGGGAAAGAACCACTTATACTGCGAACTCCGGTCACACACGGCAACAGAATGATTTAATTGGCCAACATCATGTTGGAACACCGATGGCCAATCAGAATCTGGTAGCCAACTTTCTATATGGTAGCCTAGCAAACAGGAATTCGTTTGCGGCACGCAGTAGCCAATCAGATGCAGGGCCCGTTCCAGCGCTTTGTGCAGTCAATCAGAGAATGGATACGCCCACATAAAATGAACCACCACGTCATTTCTCCCGTTTTCTTACCGATTCTCTAGTCTCATCATAGCCAAACAGGTTAATTACATAATTTTATCAAATTACATTCGCGATTTTATCACACTTTTTGAATCAAACCTATGAAAAATCACCCTATGTATGACGTGCTTGGTTGTTGGCTAAGTATGCAATACATTTATCACAAGCGTTTTATACTTCTGCTTATAGAAAAGTACGTTATTGTTGGTTAAATTACATTTTTATTTATATTTTATCTACAAATTGTAATATTTAATTTATAACAATTTGAATAAAAACAGAGAGAAAGTAAGTGTGTTGGTGATGCTTTGTAATAAATAGTTCGTATGTAGAATATTATTACACCGAGTGCGTACGAATACTGTGCGTTGTCCATTTGGTGTGATTTATAGACTAAGTTAAGCTTTGTTTGCATGAGGGGGATGAATATTTTGGAAGTAGAACTTAAGCAGAGCTTTAAAAAAGTTTGAGGTAACCATGAATGAACGATACTAAAAATATGTTAGAATGGTGACCTCGCTCATTAGCAGTAGGCAGAACGTCATTCGCTTATCAAAACCTAGTCATAGAGTACTTAGAGTTGAGAGATCTCCTCCATCTCGAATTTATCTTAGAAATCTTCCTAATCAAACTTTATAACCGGATATTTAGCATCAAACTTGATAGGGCAATTAACTTACCAGGCGCTGATTAGTGAACGGCGTTCCGACTTGCTGGTCAGTGACGCCATTTTGCTGCTGCGTGCAGCTGGAGTTCGCGTTGAAGGCTGCTGTTTCACCTCTGTATTGTTATGTGCTCTGTGCCTATCCTGTGACAAAGCGATTAATCAGCTCGACGCCGGCGGAGCCAATACGGCTTCCTCTGCAGAAGGACGTATAAATTGGCGGCTTGTAAGCAGTTCCAGGGCATATTTGCGCATGCTCCTCACTGGGCTTGGTTGTTTCTTTGTTCACGAGAAACTTCCCCCCGCCATATTGGATTTGTAGAGTTTTCGAAACAACCTGCGTTACAGATTTCATGTTAAGTTACACGGAACGACAGGATACAGGACATTGTTATGTAAATTTTCTGAAGTTTCTGTTGCTGGTCTATTGTGGCTAGTTTCACTACTGTAATCGCACGCAAAGGAAAATCACTTAAACTTTTTTCCAGTAGTTACAAGTTAAAAATTAACTAAGGCAGTGAAGCTACACCAACAAGACAGTTAAGAGCGTCCGTATATTCGCGGATATTATCTCTTTTAAATACACAGTTAACATACGGAAACGTACACCATAATGACATAAAGTGGAATTGAGCTCCGTACATACAAATTACGGAATATTTTCGTATTTTAAATAGCTTCAGCTTCTATGAACCTACAGTGCCGACACTACAGAAGCGTTCTTCGTCACTATAACTAGAAAATTACCGTTCCTGCCGCAGATTGATTACTCACATCACTAACACCGATTCTTTGAAACATCAAAAAGTAGCACTAGCCACTTGCAACAGTTAGCAGCACTTCAAACACTCCAGCGTACCTGCAAAATGTAAGAGTTACTATCACACTTTTTTATTGTTGTAAAATGTGAACACTTAATTTCCGTATCGGTAAATGGTAGCAGAGTAGCAATAATCGCCTCATACGACATTTTTACCTCGTGTTCAAATACCACTTCCAGGCAAAAAATTAAACTTTGCTTCCATGGTCTTTCTGTATAAATTGGAGATATATAACATCCTACAAGCATCTCGGAAAGTTTAGTAAAATGTGGGGAAAGTCCATCATTTAAAAGAAAACGAAGAGTCCGTAATTTTACGAAGATTCCTGGAAAAATTTTGCCAGTATCACCGTAATTTTCCGAAATTTTTTTTCCAGTGTAGATAGAGCTGGCTAAGTTAGGTATTATCTATAATTTGTGAGCGAGTGAAGATATTGAGGCGGCTCTTAACATCGAGGTTTTGTGAGCCGATTAGGGTGAAGCAAGGTGAGTATGGAGCAGCGCCGGAATGCAAAGGCGGGGGAAATGAGAGATCCCCGAGAAAACACGCTGATCAGCGGCATCGTCCGGCACGATTTCCACATGCGAAAATCAGGAGGGCTGCCCCGCCGGGAATCGAACCCGATTCGTCTTGGTGGGAGGTGAGTAGTCTAACCACTACACAACTGTGGTCCTGGACATATAAGTCAGGTGACAATTTTTATATTAACAATTAGCTAAAGGATACAAATAAGTTGAAAGAAACTTTTTACCATGGCCTTAAAGTGCTCACTTTACCGTGAACAGCCTATAGTTATAAACGAAAAACAAAAAACCTAGACATACATTAGAAAATTTGCTGTAGCAAATATATGTAGCACGGAGAGAATAAAGAAAGTGGAACGTATACGTACGTGTTTCTGCAGTTTATGTAAGAAAACACTGCATATATGGTTCACATTTCGAGGTATACGTAATATATCCATTGCAAATTTGCTGATCTTAATAACGGATAAAGAGATTTCTGCAAATAGTATGAAAAAATATAAGTACTATAAAAGGAGTATTTAAAAACCTTAAATACGTCATTACTTCAGTGGTCAAGTTTCAGACATCTACAATAAAAATAAATCAGCCAATTCCTAAACTAAAGAAACTTTGGTGGCTTGAAAATTATTTTTACCTTCAATATTATCGTTTTTTTTATTCTCATTTTGTTTTCTGTTGCATAAATATACATTGAACGATAATGCTGATGTTAATAGTATCGGGCACAACGCAGTTGTTTATTGGTTATACATGTAATCATACCTATATATGATTACTTCTTCGCTATCAATAAAATCATTAATATAACTGTGTTAATGTAGTCGGGGAGAGCAGGGTAAAGTGGCCACTCTAAGATAACAATATATTTCAATCGCGTAGTATAAGTAAAACAAAAATAGAAAATCACAGCCCGTACAAAATATTTATTATACAAACAATTAAGTGTTATTTTTTAAGTGTTGTAAATTATTATATTTTTTATTTAATTCAAAAATTAGTAGATTTAGGGCTACTTTACCCTGCTAGGTCGGGTTAAGTGGCCACTGACTGGCCACTTAAGTTCTTCGCATTGACGAGTTTCTACCCTTTGATATATAATCTACAGCCATCAGCTGGGTACAGAATTTAATACTAGCAAGTCACGAAAACCAATACAAACACGCTTCTGCCATTGGCGAGTGTTTGGAAAATGCATTTAGAATTTTACTACTGCTGTGCTATTGCTAGCATTATTTTTCATATGGAAAAGCATTACCTCTCCTTTTGCTAACTGCAATCATTGCACCCTCTAGTAGCCATGTTTAAACCTATAAGTTCAATCGCCACTTTGCCCGCTTGGACGCCACTACACAAAAACTTGTCTAGATTAAAAAAAATTAACTTACCTACTAAATTTGATGACTCGTGATTTCAAAGCCTAATTCATAATTTTGTATCGAGATTGTAGTAAATAATTATAAACCTAATATTTACTGAGATAAATTTAATAATTTTCATAACTTCCCTTACGTCAGGCATGAACAAAACCACGCACTTTAATAAAACCAATAACTTGTAAGATTACCAGCTCTTGGAACACTATCATCTTCCCTCTTAACTGTTTCAAACCCTCGCCACCAGACTGCAGCACATTCCAGCGAAGTAACAGTTGATGGCCGGCCACTTTACCCGCACTGGTCACTTTAACCTGCTCTCCGGTGTATCGCACAGAAAGGCCAAATGCAAAGGGCCCTCAGATTACAGTGGGGGTCTAAAGAAGACTATCGCCATTATGTTGCCAAAATCTGGGTTACGGCCCAGAATGAGAAAGAGTAGAGAAGCGAAATTATTTTCTCGTGTACTGCGAACCAGATCAGCACGCACCAGCAGTAATGTATAACGTGGCAGGAACATGGCGGAATGTGATAGCCCAGCAAAAGTAATCCAATCAGTTGCCGAGTCCCTTTCTATACAGGATGATTCTAAAATAATGGGACAAACATTGAGGGGTGGTAGAGCTCACTAAAACAAACAATTATTGTATAGGGATATATGGGCGGAAGTGACGCGTTGAGACACAAACACAAAATTCTAACACATTAACGGAAACATAAAATGTTCATTAGCAGCATACGTAACGAGTCATTCCGTTCAGAAAATGTTAAAACAGTTGCTGGAAATGCATCCACCAACAGTTACGCATGCTTGGTGACCTCTACATATGGCGTGATTGGCTGACAATGGTGGCGATAGTTGAGGGCAGTCAAAGGGTGTGCCAGTGACCTGCTGCATCAGCATCACTCCACCGACGCTACCAAGCTTGTATTATTGTCGGTGGTAGCAATTTTGAGCAATTATTATAATCATTGCTGTAAAAAGGCATTTAGCGGCGACGTTGTAAATAAACACTGTGTTGCATTTCATGTGTAATTTTTGTGTTTGTGCCTCAACGCGTCACTCCCGCCCATATATTCCTATACAATAATTGCTTGTTTTAGTGAGCTCTACCACCCCTCAATGTTTGTCCAATTATTTTACAAACATCCTGTATAGTGAGGCTGTCGGTCAGATACTCAAAGATATTTATGTTGCAGGGATCGTCCCCTCTTTCCGCTTCTGTAATATAAACTAATTCTGTGGGCATTATGCGAGTGTCTCTCGAAACATCGTTGACTGAAATCTTAATGCAACGTGGACGTCAGTGACGGATCTAGAAAGCTAGGAGGCTGCGTGACGGACAGGGCTCTTGAACATTACTTTCAAACCACATGCTTACCAGTAAACATTCAAGTTTTAATGACACGTATAAATGTCGGTACTCAGCAGGGAAATACTTTTTAAAATTTCCCGTTACTATACTAAGCATAATTCCTAGTTCTAGGGGGCCATGGTGGCTGAGCGGTTAGACTGCTCGCCTCCCACCAAGGCGAACCGGGTTAAAGCCCCACGCCGGTTCTCTCCAGATTTTAGTAAGTGGGAATCGTGCCGGACGATGCCACGGTGGTGGGTTTTCTCGGGGATCTCCCGTTTCCTTAGTACCTTCGTTCTGGCACTGCTCCAAACATCACTTGACTATCATCGGCTCTCAAGACATCGCTGTTAAGAGCATCCCAGATCTCTTCACACTAACTCATTCACTCTTAGTTCAAGAATCAAAATCTAAGAGGAGTGCTTCAGGCCCTTTAGACACTCTTTGTATCTGCGCATGGTGGACGTAGCAGCCGAGGTTACAGTCAATTCCAAGAACGAGTGAAAATCTTTATATTTCTATACGTAGTCCTGTGTGCAGTTGTTTCCATTGCAAATTGTTTGTTGTAGCACATTTTTTTTGTATCATGGATACTACGAGGTTTTTTAATCATACAGTGTGGTTAAAATTAATAATGTTCATAAATTTATTTTGAATGTGTTTATTAATGAAAATAGTACCTCTAGCAGAGTGCATGGTCACCAGTCTCTCAGTCGTGATATTGAAATTCCCTTTTAGGATCACTGGTGTTAAGAGATTAGCACATCCGGAAATATGACAGAGGTGCGGAATCCATACATTAATTTTTTTGCGCTTACGGTTATGTAGAAATGATTTATTCCCGGATATTGGAAGATCAGCTAAGGTGAATTAACGTAACATCTCACTAATTCCATTATTGTAGAATACAGAGAGAAAACGGAAATAACATAGGCGACTGTAAAAAAAAACATGGCTAAGAGAATACTATTCCCAAGCAATAAATAAACCACAGAAAATAATATACAGGAAAGCAATATCTTTAAGCTCGATCGCCAATTACGAGCAGTGGCCGCTAATGGCACCGGTAGCCTTACATGTATAAAGGCCCTGCCGCGGATAATCATAGTGGAGTCCATGGTCACACCTAAGCTATGTTAATTGTGCTGTGCAGATCAGGTTGACAAACGGCTGAACGTGATTTTGTGAACATTGTCTGTGGCACAGGAAAACACTGCTATCGCCATGAAAACAGCTGTGTATACAGGACAGCCTTTCATAACTGTCGGGAAAAAATGTTCGCTCGTTCGTGGAACACACCATACCCACTGGGAGTTTAAGGGCGTTGTCCACGAGAAAATTTGTTATTTTATAATTGTACTCTGTATTGTTCCACTTTAAGACATTATCTGTAAAATTTGTTTCCTCTCAACAAAAATTTCAACGCCTAGGTTTTGCATAAATACATACGTGCGTCATCATTTTACTGTTATAGAAATGTACAAATAATGAAAACTATCTTACGAACAGAAATGAGATAATTCACACTGAAAGAAGATGTGAAGAGCTACTTAAATAAATCAATAAACTGTAACAAGGAAATGGTTTTGCAATCCAAAAGAACTGCTGAAAATGAGGAAATCCTTGCATATTTTTGATCTGTGGCTGCCCCTGAATTTTTTGTGAAATAACTTTTGCTAAACATGATTTAGGAAATGCAGACCTTCCTGTTGTCCTTGTTAAATTTTCTGAAAATAGGTTGGTTCATTTTATTTGTGCATTACAAAAACAGTAGAATTTTGACTTTGACATGTCGTTTTGCAAAAAATAAGGAAAAAGTAGTCTTAGGCTACGTCGAAAAGTTGAAAAGTATGTGGTACAAGTGTAAAATAACACATTTTTGTTTTCTTGCCCAACGCTTTAAATAGTGAGGCAGTTTTCGTTCTTCGGGAGCTAAGGTGCTCGGCCGGCAACCTGTCAGGGCGGATGTGTTTGACGGGAACAGTTACGCAAAATCCCTTCTCCTACCCCCCTTCTCCCTCCATCGGCAGGTAGGTAGCCGTTCCACCGCCCACTCATTTTGGGCTGAGCAGCGACCCCTCGTGGCAGGAGAAAACTCGCCCCGGGGCGCCGATGGTATCTCCGATCCTGGCTCGAGGGACAGCCTTCCACATTTAGAAGCGGTCTCCTATCGAGGGGGAAGGGAGGAAGGCAGTATCACTTCCCCCTCCTCCCCCCTTCCGACGGGCACCCCGGGCTGTTTTGCGTGGCGGGTGAAAGTGACGTCGCGACGATGTGGCTGTTGAACGGCTGTGGGGGCCGATCTGTATTCCGCTGCCTCCGCCTTACCTTGCTGCTCCCATTTCCTAATTACCCTGGCGCGCAGCCCGTCTGCATTCCTCAGTTGCCCTCCCCCTTCCCCCCCTTTGCCGTGCTCCATTATTTTCCAACAGACGCATGATGACGTGGCCTCCGCACGCGGGAGGAACGGTACCAACATCGCGCACGAGACTTTTGTCAGCCCATTTCATTGTTACTTAGGATTTTCCTGAAGCCCTGCTGAAGTTCTTCTTTCAGGATCTTCCTCCGCCTCACGCAAACCTAAGTCAATAAAATTACAGTAAAGGGACAGCGCACCGAATTTGTTCGCACTCAGTTTAATATTTTGCATGAGACTACAGTGAAACCTTGTTAAGGTTTAAGCCAAGTGGGAGGTAGTGTGAATCTCTGTCGCCCAGAGCGCACTGACAACTGATTTGTAAATACTTCNGTAATTTGACAATTGTAAGAAGTTTTCCTGGTTAATAAGAATTATTTTTTCAGCCGCTTCAGAAATGTTTTAACATAATTTTGCTGTATTTCTAGTTACGCATTACAAACATACACACACATTTTCTCTCTGTTTTTATGCCTGTTAATAATAAATGAAATATAATTTACAGATGAAATGTAAGTTTAAGTTTAATTTAACAAAAAAAAAATACAATTTTATGTCAACAGAAATATCAGGCGATTGTGATACATGACATATTTAGTAAACAATCAAATGCTTTCTACGTGTATAGCTTTTTCAAAAGTTTGATTTTAAAAAGTGTGAAGATACTGTGCACATACTATAGATGGTGAAACAGGCCTTGCAACACCTTTTCTCCTCGTCCGTTACTCCACTTGGATCCCGTAAGCCACTGCGTAAATACAAATGCTCAGTATCAACAACAGACACAGGTGTGACCAAGGGGTGGTCCATGTGCAAAATACCACACATTAAGAAAGTGTTGAAACACTCTAATATTGGCTGTTGCCGGTAAAGTGACCATTTTTGAAAGTATTGCTTAGGCTCTATTTTTCTCCCCATTTTGCATCCCGCCGTATGTAAACCTAACATTGCCATGGGACTGATCGCGTTCTGCGTGCGCCATACAAGTGAATCTAAGATACTGTTAGGAATGTCAATATTTCACTAATATGCAAATTCATGCATTACTCATACAAAACAAAAGCACTAATTACAGTGGCCACAAAATAAAACTTTACACTCACAGGGAACGTCAAGTCTTAGGATGTAATTTCGCCAATTCTCTGCCAACTTAGGTTGTACTCGCATCCATCAGTCGCCCGTCCGTCTGGAAGTCACGTGGTCTTCAGCCAATCGCAGGGCAACTTTTTTTTTCTATCCATCCATCTGTCAAATATTTACCGAACTTTAACTTTCGACGGGTGGCCGGACCACCGCCTTCTGACGACATTCCTTAGACACGAATACGCACTTCTGTGGTAAAAAAATGCAAGACGGTGGATCTGTGATTATGTTTGGTGGCAAATTCTAAAATTTTAAATGTAAATTTTTTTTATATTTGTATTACGAAAAAAATTAATTATCTTCCAAAAATTTTTCTCTCTTGAAAATTTATTTCCAACCAAAATATACCTCTAACGACAGAAAGATCGCGATGTTAAGTTGTAACGCTGAAATTTTGTCGTACAGAAGGATCGACGGACGACGGATTGTTGTGAGTCGCTTTCAACTGACGAACAAAAACACAGACGGACGACTGACTGATGGACGGGGGGCGACTGACGGGTGCGACGGATGGCTCTGAGCATAGACTAGAGATGAGGTAGACCGATTATTCGTCTTCTGCGCATGTACTGAACACTGACCTACCCCAATCATACACAACTGTCATAGTTGCATGGTCAACAGTGATGAACGAGTTTGTTTATATCTTAATATTGAAATGAAAGCACTATTATAATAATAAAATACTTTTACCAGTTTGAATTTAATGAAAATGCGTTACAGACTGGTTAGAGGATGTTTAAAAACATCTCAGAGCACTTGTTTACTCAACAGTGTTCTAACCTCAAATCAAATCCATGCCATTTTTGCTAGCCGTATTCACAGAAAGGCAGTTCAATGTTTGTGCACGGAGATTGGTTGTGCGCAGCCAGTGATATCGGCCTACCTCATATTTAGTCCCTGGTTGTGTGTCCAGCTCTAACTGGAAGCATGTACGTTGGTGTCTACTGTAACATGTAGTTATGGGCGATGGTTTTTTTTCCTAATTTTTATTTCTTTCAAAAATCCTCATATAAACTTGAACAGCCCATACCCTCCACCGCGACTGTCACTCTCGAAACTTGTGAGTGAAGCTCACAATATTTCTCGTTTTATTTTCTGGGTTAATTGTGCCACGGTCACGTATGTAGTGAAATCGCGACCTCTTCACACTTCTTGAATAACTGACGTGCTGGGTGGTTTCCTAAATATGTCACGTACTTTTATTCATCTGTTGACATAAAAGTATATTATTTTTGGTTAAATTGAACTTTAACAAACATTTTATCTGGAAATTATAGTATTTAATTTATAATTAATATCAACATAATCCGGGGTAAAATAGGAAATCTCGGAAAAAGTAATATATTCGAAGTGTTCTCTTGATAAATTTGAGAATTATTTCTTGCGACTTGTTGGAAGACTAACTATATAAGTTTTTAAAGTTTGTAATAAATAGGTAAAATTCATTAAAACTATGTTAAATGTAATTTCATACTATTAGTTAATATTCATACCTTTAAAAGTATTTTTTTAAATATTGATTTTTATTTTTTTAAATTATTTTGTGTGCTTTTTTAGTTTCTGTTTTTAAATTTGGCCCTTAACTGATTTTTGAATATTCGATATATGTATTTATATCTTTTTTATTTTACTGTTTTCGCTAGTTTTTTTTGCTGTTATTTGCTTAACTGTTGATTTTCGTGATTTCTGTCTCACTAATTTTTAGTGCTTTCCTTGTAGCTCAATGGATTTTGGAGGACAGCAAGCGCTTTATTTCATGAACCAGAATCAGCTTCCTTAACCTACTTGTATAACTGCCAATCAGAATACATATATTTTTTTTTGCCGCAACGAGAACGTATCGAACTCTTGCACTTATCCAGTTCAGTAATAACTACTACACAACCGTCCGACATTCGCCTTTCACGGGGCCGATTGTGGTGATATATCACAATATGCGCAATCGTCTTGTTTCATAAAGCTTGCTGCTGCCTGCGCACGTGCTGAGACATGCGTTTAACCGGTTGCTACGTTTCCTGGTTGTCATCGTCCCTGTAGCCTACCACAGTTCCACGGCCGTGTTCTGATTCACCAGCTAAGTGCATCCCGGGTAGGACTTCACACTGTCTGTCCGAATTCACAGCAAGGGCACACGTGCATCCTAGAATGTATCCTTCAGCCAAGGACACGAGCGAGTTGCCCTTCTTGAGCCCTAGATCGTTTTTCGATGCGTAACTGTTTGAAATATTTAATTCGTTTGTGTTTGGTTTGTGTTTACAACTCAGTAAGGTATTTTTCGCGACCGTGCAAACATCACAAAGGCAAATGAATCTCGCCTAGAGTGGAATTCGACAGAAAAAAAAAAACGTGGAAACGAACACAGGAGTTTGAATTCACTAACGACAGTTCTCATGAAGGGAACAAGGGCTTGTAACACGGGAAGAGATCAAGAGTAAGTGCTTAAGGACATCTTGCACTGAAATAGAACACAATCCTAATCTTTATTACACTACTCGTACACGTGGTTTCTGCTTGCTGTCACACGGAACGCATAATATATTAGGGATTTATACAATCGTTAGAATACGAGTTCGTGCACATGATACGCGTGGACGAACTATGGTCTACACGGTAGGATCTAGGATCTTACCCATGTCACACCGGAATAAAAAGTCTCGAAAACTAAATATATTTTATGTGGAATCGGTGAAATGTTTTTGATTATTTTCTTTTAGGTTTACAAGATCATTATTTCTCATGCTGGATACGTTTCTAAATCACTTAAATGTTAAAAAAGGAGAGAGAAAAAACGTGAGGCGGGAGAGGCCTGAATTAAGAGAGCATTTTACAATTATGGAACGGTGAAGTCAGTTATGTAAAATACTACCAAACTGATAATTGCAGTAGCAAGATAACCTGCCTTATTACATAGTACCGTATATGGAGATATTGCCATTCAGAAGCAATGGACACGCTCTTGGAATTGGTAGGACTTTTAATACTTTTAAATAATCAAACCAACACAGATTTCTTCGTTTTACATATATTAACTTGTTTAGAGTTCGCTAACTTTAAGAAACAAGTAAACAGCATTTATTTTGATCAAAAACAGCCAATGAAAATACTCATGTTGGGCGACGTCGCATTGGCTATGGCAAGGAAAGTTGCTTCTGTGTTGCTGAATTTTTCATCTAATGCGCCACATATTTCATATAGTTTACCTTCATTACCAGCCTTTATTTGGTCATAACATTAAGAACCTCTGTTCTCATCCTCTAATAGCTTACTACTTTTGAGAACATTTCTCATCGGAATTTCTTTCTAACTTTCATGAGAATTTTCACGATACAAAGCACAATATCTGCGAAACGGAAGCACCAGCACATCTAGACTGTATAGAAATGGGTTGAAGGAACATTCATTACCACGGAATGACCAAAGCGTCCATTATGAAAAATATTTCAGAATTTATTTTGTATGTTGTCTTATGTCCCATGACGATAAAAAATAAAACAGATGAAAGGCGACGAAGCCCTTCGCTGCGAGCCAAGAGGTGTTTGGACTCTATAACCAAATACCGGTTATTGAAATTAATGGGTATTGAACTATCATTCGGTACATGAGGATAATACCCATTATGTCAATCCAACAGAATATGCAGTGACAAATGAATAGCATATCCTTCCTTCATTCTAAAACCGGAACCGTGAAAACTGGCTCCACTGGAGTTGTGAAAGCAAAGTTTCTGTGAATGAATTTAAGTTATTTATGCTTATTTACTGCTAGTTCTACATCTTTATATCACTGGTTCCTTGTTAATCCACGTATTGGTCGGTAGGGAGATGTTTTTTTTCTGAATTGCCAGAGAATATCATTCCCTTGATCGAATTAACATAGTACAGTTTTAGGCAGAACTCTTAAATGACAGTACGTAGTGTTTATGCCCTCTGTATTCACATTAAAATTTGACGATTTAGTTTAGTCGTCCAAGGAGACCACGTTTATTTTTTTCAGTGAGACGTCATCCAGCAAGCCACGTGGNTTGACGATTTAGTTTAGTCGTCCAAGGAGACCACGTTTATTTTTTTCAGTGAGACGTCATCCAGCAAGCCACGTGGGTGAAAGATGTGGTGAGATTGCATGTCAGAGTAGCGAACAAATAAAAGGTACACAGACACAAATAATAACTGCCGTTATTCATGCCTATAAACGTCCGTAATTCCAGAGCAAAAATCGAGGCTCCCTTTAATTCCACAGCTAGTCGGAAGATGACTTGCCCGCGGCCATGGAATGCCGTTGAACGCCGAANTTGACGATTTAGTTTAGTCGTCCAAGGAGACCACGTTTATTTTTTTCAGTGAGACGTCATCCAGCAAGCCACGTGAGTGAAAGATGTGGTGAGATTGCATGTCAGAGTAGCGAACAAATAAAAGGTACACAGACACAAATAATAACTGCCGTTATTCATGCCTATAAACGTCCGTAATTCCAGAGCAAACATCGAGGCTCCCTTTAATTCCACAGCTAGTCGGAAGATGACTTGCCCGCGGCCATGGAATGCCGTTGAACGCCGAACGGCGACTTACTACTAGCATAAGTTAGCGCGGGCACAGAGTACTGTAGGAGTACAGAGATGAAACAGCCACTTATACCGCAAGCTCTCACCGCACACGCCTGCAAAATGGCGTCCTTAGCAAGTAAAGATGTTGGAATGCCGTTCGCCGATCAACGCTTGGTAACCTAGTTGCTTACCGGCGGCCCAGCCAATACTGAACCCTTCGCTACACCGCAGTAACAAGGCCAGTTTCCAGAGCTTCGCGCAGTCAACCAGAGAATGGGTACGTCCACATCAAAGGAACCACCACGCTATTTCGTATTTTAAAAACAACCTTTTGAAAAATATTACTGCCCCTACCTGCATCCATATACTCTAACGGGCACACTAACTGCTAAGCTACTAGTAAAGTTGATTACGATGGAGGGGAAGTATTCCCATGACTTAACTTCGAATTTAAAGTGTTGAGTAAACATTCGCAAACATTGAAATACCTTTTTGTTTTTTTTAATGCATGTTAATGTAAGAATGAGTAAATTGATAAAATATGTTATTTATCCTTTCTAATAATTTTAAAGATTCACTTGACTCACGTTTGAATAAGATGGAAGAATTCACACTGTGCGTACAAGTAGATGTTAAAGGCTCTGCCTTCCAAGCCTTCAGGCAAGAAAAAGGCTCTGCCTTCCAAGTCTTCAGGAAAGAGTTTGAATGGGGAATAAATTTTTAAAAAAATGATTGCTCTCAATTTCTAAGACATAATTGCTCTGTGCGTCAATTTTACAGTTAACTGTTTATAACAAAAAATATTCTATTTGAAGTTTCTTGAATAATGCTGCCACTCTAAGCAATGTTGCCAAATTTTATGTTTAATATATTTTTTTTAATGTACAGTTTACAAAAGAAATGACTTAATATAATTGTTTGACATTTTCTTAACGAGATACTATTCTGTGAGAAAGTTTCGTTGAAAACTTTTTGATTGGAACACTTTTCTTTTAAACTGATACATTGAGATGGAATTTCTTTATCAATGGTCACCCACTTAAATTTCTTTGCTGCAGGTTTCGTAGGTTGGGTCCTGCTGGTTACCAAAAAGTGCTCTATTTTATGCTTATACGAAACATTTTAAGACGGCTAATTGTGGCATAATTCGATGTCAGAATCACAATTGTAGTATTTTGTGGACGTTTAAACAATAANTTTTAAGACGGCTAATTGTGGCATAATTCGATGTCAGAATCACAATTGTAGTATTTTGTGGACGTTTAAACAATACAAAATAACTCACTTGCCAAAATTAAATAATTCAGATTGAAAAACATATACCATAAGTTACTCCAATAAACATTTGAAATCACTCTATGAAATAGTTTTCGCAATTTTTAAAAAATTGTTTAAAAGGAATTTTTTTGTATAAATTTGATTGAAAGCAGTTTNAAGGAATTTTTTTGTATAAATTTGATTGAAAGCAGTTTAAGAATTTTTTGTAAGATAAATTTTGCTAAGCATGTCATGAAATGGACGAAGACATGGCCTTTCAGCCACCCTTGTTAAATTTCCTATCAATATTTTCGTTTAGTTTATTTGCACGTCCCAAAAACACTAACATTGTGATAGTGAAATGACATTATACAAAAACTATGTAAACTAATTTTTGTAAAGCGAGGAAAGAGTACTTATAAGTACTGTTTACAACTTGAACAATATTTCGTACAAATATAAAATAACGATTTTTTTTTTTCCGTTAGCCAGCAGGACTTTCGCTCTTTCTATCGGGAACAAACAGCTTCTTATAGTCATTTCACGGTTATTTACAGATTTTCCCAAACCCTGCTAAACGTATACTTTCAGGATATTCCTCCGCCTGATGCAAACAAAGCTTAATCAAGTTGAGAAAACTGCACTAAAGGGTCAGCGCACCGCATTCGCACGCACGCTGTAGGTAGGTAGGTAGGTAGTTGGGCTTAACGTCTCGTCGACAGCGAGGTCATTGGAGACGGAGCAAGTTGCTCAGGAAATAGGGATTGAAGAAGGAATCGGCCATTGCCTGTAGTAAGGAACCATCCCAGCAAGGGAAACTATGGAAATAAAAATCAGGATATCCTGACCAGGATTCGAACCCAGGTCCTCCCGAATGCGAGTTCGAAATTTAACCACTGCTCCACCTCGCTCGGTTGCACTCACTTTAATAATACTTTCTGATGAAGAATGTATCTCACTATGCATTACAAACACACCTATTTACTACCTGTTTTTATTCATACTAATTATAAATGAAATAATACAATTTGTGGATAAAATATAATTAAAAGTAAAAATCAACAAAAAACAAGATACTTCTATGCTAACAGAATTATAATACGCCTGTGATACATGACATATCTAGGAAACAAACAAACACATAATACTTGGGATGATTTTTCAAATGTTTGATTCAATAAGTGCGAAGATACCTTTGAAAAATTACTCCATGTTTTACGTGTTCAGTTCTTTCGTAAATTTGCGATGTATCACAAGCGTTTTATACTTGCGTTAACATAAAATTAACTTTATTTTTGGTTAAACTGAACTTTTACTTGTAGCTTATCTATTTCATTTACAATTATGTGGTTAAACCAGGCAGAAAATGGGTGTGTTGGTGATGCCTAGTAAGAAATAGTTCGTATGCAAAAAAAATTATTGCACTTGAGTGCTCACGAGTACAGCACGCTGTCCATTTGGTCTAATTTTTTAGACCTCGTCAGGCTTTGTTTGCTGGAGGCAGAGGAATATCCTGGATGCGTGAATTTAGCAGGGCTTCAGAAAAGTTTGAAGTAACCGTGAATGAAGTATGCGCTGCTTTGCGCGGGCGATATCTTCGCGCCAGAGGCTTTGAGAGGCGCCGACGTGGGGCAGAGTTGCCCCGACGCGTCAATAAATCACGCCGGCCTTGATGNTAACGGAACTGGCGCTAGGATGATCGGTGCAGGGATAAGCGATCCCTACTACAACGACCGGAGGCCGTCCTCGCGTGCTGCTTCTGCAAACGAGACCACATAAAAAAAAAATACACGGATGTCCTTGTTTTCCTCGGAGAGGACGCAGTACACCGCGAGAAAAAGTTTTGAAAATTTCGAATCTGGAACGTTTACACGCACTTTTAGTTTATAGTCCATTCACGCTTACTCTCAACTTTCCTGAAGCCCTGATCAATTTCTGCTTTTAAGGTATTCCTCGGTCTCACGCAAATAAAGCTTAACCGAGTCTAGAAAATTACACCAAAGGGGTCACGCATTGCATTTGTGCGCACTCGTTGTGTAATAACAGTATGCTTAAGAACTATTTCTTACTAGGAATTACCAACATACTTATTTTCTAGCTGTTTTTGTTCACCTTATTCATAAATTAAGTATTATAATTTATAGGTGAAATGTAAATAACANTAGTCCATTCACGCTTACTCTCAACTTTCCTGAAGCCCTGATCAATTTCTGCTTTTAAGGTATTCCTCGGTCTCAAGCAAATAAAGCTTAACCGAGTCTAGAAAATTACACCAAAGGGGTCACGCATTGCATTTGTGCGCACTCGTTGTGTAATAACAGTATGCTTAAGAACTATTTCTTACTAGGAATTACCAACAGACTTATTTTCTAGCTGTTTTTGTTCACCTTATTCATAAATTAAGTATTATAATTTATAGGTGAAATGTAAATAACANACTTATTTTCTAGCTGTTTTTGTTCACCTTATTCATAAATTAAGTATTATAATTTATAGGTGAAATGTAAATAACATTTTAATTTAACCAAAAATATGGTAGTTTTATGTCGATACAAGTATAAAACGCTTGTAATACAAGTTATGTTTAGGAAAAACCAAACAGGTCATACACGGGGTTACGTATTTAAAGATTTGATTCAAAAAGTGCGAAGAAACGGTGAATAGGCTATAATGTGGAACCTACAGTCAATGCGGGATAAGATAGAAAACATCAGCTTCCTAGGGTGCGGTCGGAAAACCCAATTGATCATTTACAGCGCTCGAGTTTGACATTTCGAAATAACGAAAGTTCGCGTCCGCAAACCAGAACATAATAAACTATACACATGCGCGCAAGTGTGATCACGACACCGTGCTGCTGTTCATTCCGCAGTCTTATGTCGTCGACAAATTACCTGCTCCTGGTATTACGCTGAATTAATAACACATTGCTATTTCCCGCTGTTCTCGTTGCCACTGCAATTGTCGAGTAACACAAAGGAGTAACGATCATTTGTCCAGGTGACTACTCCTGGCAGCTTAGCTGTGCGAGTAATTACTTCAGGCAGCGCCGGCTCAGGGAGAAATAAAAAGTTATAGGGTGGGGTGAGTGGGAAGGGGCGAAAAGGGGTTTCAAAGGGTAAACCTGTACTGTATCTCGAATTCAAGGTGCCTTGAGATGAAAAAAGGGGCGGGAAGACGCTTTTTTTCTGTGGCCAAATTGNGTACTGTATCTCGAATTCAAGGTGCCTTGAGATGAAAAAAGGGGCGGGAAGACGCTTTTTTTCTGTGGCCAAATTAAATACTTCGTTACAACCCAAGTGCTAAGACTTATGAAGACAGTTTTGTACGGCGATAGAATTATAAGTGAAGTAATCTTAACCATCTACGAGCAGAATCCAAGTTTAATCTGAATCATCTTTTACTAAGGCAGGTAATATGTAATAACATTGTAGTGTAGTTATTGTCTATTCGTGGTTTCTTCACAATTTCTCAATAAAAAGTTTGAAGTTATCAAACAAAGTGTTTTGTTGTTTCCTTAATATTTCGTGTATCCAAAGCTTTTTATATTTCCTTNGTACTGTATCTCGAATTCAAGGTGCCTTGAGATGAAAAAAGGGGCGGGAAGACGCTTTTTTTCTGTGGCCAAATTGAATACTTCGTTACAACCCAAGTGCTAAGACTTATGAAGACAGTTTTATACGGCGATAGAATTATAAGTGAAGTAATCTTAACCATCTACGAGCAGAATCCAAGTTTAATCTGAATCATTTTTTACTAAGGCAGGTAATATGTAATAACATTTTAGTGTAGTTATTGTCTATTCGTGGTTTCTTCACAATTTCTCAATAACAAGTTTGAAGTTATCAAACAAAGTGTTTTGTTGTTTCCTTAATATTTCGTGTATCCAAAGCTTTTTATATTTCCTTTAGCACAAAATATCTTTGATTCTGTTAAATTAAACCCTTAGTTATATTTAACCTATAAATTATAATAATATATTTATTATGAATATGAATAAAAACGGAGAGAAAATAGGTGTGTTGGTAATGTTTAGTAATAAGTAGTATTCATGCAAAATCAATATTACACTGAGTGCGCACGAATGCAGTGCGTTGTCCCACTGGTGTAAATTTCAAGACTTGGTTAAGCTTTGTTTGCATGAGGAGGAGGAATATTCTGGAAGTAGAACTTGAGCAGGGTTCCAGAAAAGTGGAAGCAACCACGGACGGNAGGGTTCCAGAAAAGTGGAAGCAACCACGGACGGACAATATCGTGAGTATTTATTCTAAGTATGCTGGGTCTGATGTATGTCATAGGAAAAGACGCCGCAGGATTGGCGTAGGAAATTATCAATTCCTTCACACTCAGGACGTTGGGGCAGACGGACTTGTATTTCAAGATGAAGAAAATCGAAATGAATGGATTGGAATCCAAACCCCTCAGTAGGTGTACCATAAAAACAGAAAAAAGTACCACGTTCTGATTGGTCCTGCTAGTGGTTTATTTAAGTGTCCCGTCAGCTGTTTTACGAATTAAGAATCGAAGAGAATACTCTCTACTGGTAACTCGGTGATTACAGTTCAAAATTAATTTATAAAAAAAATATGTCTCTTGTGTGGTCTGACACTACATCAAAATAACGTTAATATATTAAAAATATTCTATTGCATCTTTAATGGTATACTTAACAGCTCATTAAGGAAGTTTAAATAGGGATTATAGAATGTCTGTAAAGTGATGATATTGTTAAAAAAAATNTACTTAACAGCTCATTAAGGAAGTTTAAATAGGGATTATAGAATGTCTGTAAAGTGATGATATTGTTAAAAAAAATACTTCTTTATATAACGATTTATGTTAAATATTGCAGTTCACACATAATAAAATACGCGTGCATCAAANAAAAAAAATACTTCTTTATATAACGATTTATGTTAAATATTGCAGTTCACACATAATAAAATACGCGTGCATCAAATTTTTAACATCTTTAATGGAATAAAATGCTCTATATACGTAAAATACCAGTTGTGAACAGCTAGACACGACTACGCATGAGATGTAACCGATAAAACAGGCCCTGTGAATATTACTTTCGAAATCACAGTATCGTTTTCAAACTATGACATAGATACAGTGAATGGTGAATGGTGTGGAGTGGAGAGATTTAGGCGGCTCTTAAGATCGGGGGTCTTGAGAGCCGATGAGGGTGAAGTGAGGTGAGTTGGAGCAGCGCCGGAATGTAAGGGCGGGGGCAACGGGAAATCCCCGAGAAAACCCGCCGACCAGCAGCATCGTCCGGCACGATTCCCAAATACGAAAATTCGGGATCGATCCCGCCAGAAATCGAACCCGGGTTGCTTAGGTGGGAGGCAAGTAGTCTAACCACTGCACCACCACGGCCAGTGAAGTGAAATTCTGTTTTTGAATGGTGGATTGTGGTTGGATGTGTAACTGACCAAATAAAATAAACGCATCTCGCCTCTCATTCTATATGGAGACCGTAAAAAAGTGTTATAGTGCAGCTCTTTCGCTTACCTTATTTAAATCTGTGCCTCTTGTTCGACACGAATGTCGTCGCGGATTTTTTATGAAGAGCCACCACGTGGAAATAAAATTCGTCGTCTGGATCGTTGGATAGCTTGTTAAACGAGCAACATTCCAGCAGACCGTCTGTTACAAGTTGATCCTATCACACCTACAAGCACACCCCGATCCAGGTGAATTATTGAAACCATAATATTGAGAGGCTGCCTTGAGACAACTTTACGTGTATCAAGACAAAGTTATGTTTATTTCGCGTGTAAGTGGCGATTTCCGATACTGACCAGGAATGCGACTGTGTTCAGAATTGCTAAATGAAACGGATGTTGATAATGAAGGAATCGTGGCTAATTTTATACGCGCTAAAGTCATGAATCGTACCGTGAGAGAATTTTGCGGGTTTTTAATCACCTTTGGTTTAACCTCCTCGGCACACAAACGCATAACGTGACTACGTAACGCGTTATTTTTTGCATCGCACTGAAAAAAAAATACCGCAGCTTTAGGATTCGGTTTTCTATGGAATACTGTACTTTAACCGTTTAAGTAGTCGTTTGTTATTAGAGTACATGTAAACTCACCTTGGTGAACAATTACTTACATTTGAACGTGCGGCGTAACGCAAGAAATAGTCTACCTGAGACCGTTGCTTCAGCTCGGATCTCACGAACAGACGCTGAGTTCGTTTCCAAGAATGTAAACATTTTAAAAGCTTCGTTNCTGAGTTCGTTTCCAAGAATGTAAACATTTTAAAAGCTTCGTTTGAGAGTGTAGTGGTGTGGTTTGGGCTGCTCGTAGCATCGGGGTCTTGACAGCCGATGAAGGTAAAGCGAGGTGAGTATGGAGCAGCGCTGGAATGCACGGGTGGGGAAACGGGAGATCCTCGAGAAAACCCACCGAACAGTGGCATCACCCGGGACGATTACCACATGCGAAAATCCGGGAATTTTACCCAGCGTTTTAGCAGCTGCGCTACCGCGGCCCCGCAAGTTGTGTTTGACATCACGCGATTGATCATAGTGTGGCTGAAGGATCTTTGGACCCCGAATCCCTTTGAATATCGAGTGCCTGCGAAATGAATAGTGTTTGAGGTTTCGGTGCGGATCTTCGCGTCTTCGGCACTGCCTACTTGCCACGCGATTGTGACGTCACGCGTTGTAGTCGCCAACCATCGAAAACTATTTAGAATGAATTAGTTCGTCAGTTCACGCTTACTTCCGATTTCTCTGTTGCCCCCGCGAAAGTTCCACTTGCAGGATATTCCTCCACATCATGCAAAGCAAGCTTAAACGAGTCTAGAAAACCACAACAAAAGGACAATGCACCGCATTCGTGCACACTCACACATATAATATTTTGTATAAGAACTTTTTATTTCTAGGTCTTACCAACACAGCTCTTTTCTCCCTGTTGTTATTATTTTTAATTTTATATTAAATAACATGTTTTACACATAAAATGTAAGTAAAAGTTATATTTAAAAGAAAAGTCTCTTTNTTTTAATTTTATATTAAATAACATGTTTTACACATAAAATGTAAGTAAAAGTTATATTTAAAAGAAAAGTCTCTTTTCTGTAAACACAAATATACAACGCGTGTGATACATGGCATGTTTAGGAAACAACCAAACACGTTATAGATGGGGTGGCTTTTCAACGGTTTGATTCAATAGTGTGAAGAAGCCGCGAATAGACACTAGTGCAGGTGATATGAATTCACTTATTTGTTGTGTTTCTAGCATCGCACGGCAGCAGTCATAAATTTAAGGAAGCTCCCTAACAAATAATATTAAACGCCTCGTGTGGAAGCATTGTGATGGCGATGGAAACTAGCATAAAGCTTCGTGTGTTCTGTTTTCCCAGAATTTTAAGTTGTGACTGTAGAGTTTGAATACAGCCGTCTGTTCAGAAAAGAAACAGCACTGTCGCTATAGTTTGAAATACTGTCGTGCAGAAGAATAGATATCATAAACAGAGGGATACTCGTGGATATTTTTGCTGGTTTTGACGTTTTTTCAGANTGTCGTGCAGAAGAATAGATATCATAAACAGAGGGATACTCGTGGATATTTTTGCTGGTTTTGACGTTTTTTCAGAGTCTACATTTATGTTTCAATAACCAAATGTATTAATAGACAACAACATATCGGCTTTCATTTTTATCCTAAAAATNAGTCTACATTTATGTTTCAATAACCAAATGTATTAATAGACAACAACATATCGGCTTTCATTTTTATCCTAAAAATATATTTAGCCTACAATGATATATATTATAGTTTTCTTTAAAATAATAAATGACCTAACTGCTTACAATTAGACCCATATGACAGCTAGGCAGGTCCCTTAATGTTATAAAATGAAGGAAAAAATAAATGGTTGAAACATGCACCAATGCGCACTGTTTTATAGAAAATTCACTTCAAAGAAGTTANAATGAAGGAAAAAATAAATGGTTGAAACATGCACCAATGCGCACTGTTTTATAGAAAATTCACTTCAAAGAAGTTGGGTATTGCTATCCACTTCAAAATTACTTAAATTTATATCTTCGCGGACTTATACGGGCTGCCTCCAAAGTAAATTATTTTTTTCCGGGGAACTTAATGCAGCAATTTCTTTGTTTGTTTTTTTTTTTGTGTTTTAGTTTTTATATTTATGTCTGTATCTATTTCCTTGGGGCATTTTCACAATTTAGGAACACTGGTGATAAACTGACCTCAGTGCATATGGTTCCGTAAGTCAGCATGATTTGTTAGAGCGAAGGAATATGTACTAAAAAAAAGAGTGATGGGGGGAGGGAATAACCACAAGCTTTTTAAAATAGAGGCAAACAAACAAAGTTGACTCGGTGGTACTTAACGAACAGCAACAACTTATTTCATTCTACCAACAAAAATAATGACACATTTATTGAACTCTTTTTTATCAAGACAAGAATAACCGCGCATTCAGTCATTTTGCGTAAGTGACTAGTTTTTGTTTGGTTNAGGTATTGCTATCCACTTCAAAATTACTTAAATTTATATCTTCGCGGACTTATACGGGCTGCCTCCAAAGTAAATTATTTTTTTCCGGGGAACTTAATGCAGCAATTTCTTTGTTTGTTTTTTTTTGTGTTTTAGTTTCTATATTTATGTCTGTATCTATTTCCTTGGGGCATTTTCACAATTTAGGAACACTGGTGATAAACTGACCTCAGTGCATATGGTTCCGTAAGTCAGCATGATTTGTTAGAGCGAAGGAATGTGTACTAAAAAAAAAAGAGTGATGGGGGGAGGGAATAACCACAAGTTTTTTAAAATAGAGGCAAACAAACAAAGTTGACTCGGTGGTACTTAACGAACAGCAACAACTTATTTCATTCTACCAACAAAAATAATGACACATTGATTGAACTCTTTTTTATCAAGACAAGAATAACCGCGCATTCAGTCATTTTGCGTAAGTGACTAGTTTTTGTTTGGTTGGCGCTATCCAGACAAATATTTGGTCTTTGTCTTCTAGTTTTAAGTACAGGTCTTACATACAATACTGCCGTGGATTTGGTTTCTACTGCATTCTACAAATGTAAAACGTAATTGAGTTTTTTTTGCAGCATAACCCCTCGTGTAAGAGAAGATTTTTGAAGATATATTTTCGTTTTCTTCGTTTATCACGGGAAATTCGCTTGCCACGGTTAACGAACGATTTGTATTTCATGTTTTCCTTGAAGCGTAGGAGTTTAGATGATTCAGTAGCTGCAGGAAAACCGGTAAACGTCACGCTCCACGTCAGTAACTCGAATAGTGAAAACGAATCTTCACCGAAGATACCCGAAGTCAAGATTCTACGGTCTTAAAACTTCGGAATACAGGGCAAGTATAAAAGAATACGCCAACTTTGAAGGTCTATAATTATCAAAACCATACAACCTACAACCTTGGTTGACCAATCAAATGAACCGTGGAACGGCTGCTACTGCCTATTGCTCAATTTTCACAGTAAAAAAATATCGGCAACAAGAAAAATCAATTTACAAGTCTTAAAACTAGCCAGTCACAGAGGAGCATATATTTAAATGAACACACATATATGTTTTCATTTTAAATGAAGCACTTTTCAAATTTATTTCTGTTGGCCAGCTCCGAAAAACAATTTTCGACCGGACAATACAGCTANACGAATCTTCACCGAAGATACCCGAAGTCAAGATTCTACGGTCTTAAAACTTCGGAATACAGGGCAAGTATAAAAGAATACGCCAACTTTGAAGGTCTATAATTATCAAAACCATACAACCTACAACCTTGGTTGACCAATCAAATGAACCGTGGAACGGCTGCTACTGCTTATTGCTCAATTTTCACAGTAAAAAAATATCGGCAACAAGAAAAATCAATTTACAAGTCTTAAAACTAGCCAGTCACAGAGGAGCATATATTTAAATGAACACACATATATGTTTTCATTTTAAATGAAGCACTTTTCAAATTTATTTCTGTTGGCCAGCTCCGAAAAACAATTTTCGACCGGACAATACAGCTAGTATTTTTATTTCAAACAACATGCTAGAAAATGCTTTCCTATTGCTCGAACTTAGGCCGTAGTATCGTTATTGTCANGTATTTTTATTTCAAACAACATGCTAGAAAATGCTTTCCTATTGCTCGAACTTAGGCCGTAGTATCGTTATTGTCAATTCAGTTTTTTACCTTACTATTTACTGCCCACTTCCTACTGCTAACTGTTCAATTTTTTCGTTGTGTAAACCCCTTACTTTGGCAAACAAATGAACAAAGTAAGGTTTTCTGGCAATACCAGAGAGTTGCAACTCTTCAATTGTAAACTCCTTGGTTCCACAGGTAAGTAAAGTAGACACTATTGGAAAACCTCCTTGGGATCTACTTGCACGCAAATGGCGTATTCTTCCGCAGTACGTAAAGATAACATTGTCATGGGTTTCATAATTTAACTTATGCGACTATCAAGTGAAACTGTGAAATAATTATACAAATTAATATCCTACAAATTTGCTAGTTCTTAAACTTACGTGCAAAAAAGAAACCAAATTAATCATTTCAGTATTCACAAATTTTTGTCTAGCCCTTTTAAATTCAACGTTAACGCATGCCATTCAGAGTGGCCATTAAAAGATAATTGTTACGCTCGGACCCACCTCTACTCTTTCCTCCCCCCAGGCAGACGTGCTCACTGCGCCATCTCTGGGCGGTAGTGTGAATGATTGACGGCTGACCTGGCTGGCGTCACAGCCCCTCCTCCCCCTCCTAGGCTGGAGGAGTCGACGTCTTGAGTGCGTGAGCAAGAATTTTCTGTTAATGTCGTCCTTGGTCGCAACGCGGCATTTGGAAAAAAGTTTCTGTACTATGGAATACGACGCTATAAATACCACCGCAGCTGGAGGGTCGGCAGTCTTTGTGGTAGCCATCTGGCTGCAGTACCACATCGGGTGAAGTCTGGTGTAGCGAGGGACATCACAGCAGAGAACTGACGACAGCGGACGAGTGTTTGTGTGGTATGGACGGACGTGAGGGTGTGGTGCCAGACGGTATAGTGCTATTGTGCGTGGGGGCTCTCTGAGAGGTTTAGAACGTTCCGGGATGGTGGAATGTGGACTGAATTCAAGTGGGACTGTATGAATGTGTGATAAGGACTTTATTGTGAATATGGGAACTGTCAAACATGGATATATAATTTGTGAAATAATTCAGTAAGTTTTGATGCGCTGTTTATTGGAACTGATTTTAGTTATGTAATTTAATTAGTTTAATTGAGGTGATTAATTTTATTAATTGTAAATAGTAAGTGACCGCAAATTATTGTGATACATAGCATCGAGAATATTAACTTTGTTATTGTAAATAATCTAGGTAATTATTATTAACTCCTTTATTTAATTAGGACCCCAATCCTTTAGAACACCTGAACAATCCTACTGCCTTTGAGAAAATTGCAACAATAATCAGGTAGGGAGAGAAACATATTTGGAGGTTGATTTCAAAAGTTCTCACTTTACCGTGAACCGGTCTATAGCTGCAGGTGTGTGTGGATCTGCTATAGATGCCTTGCGGAGGAGAAGTAGGAGGGAAAAAAATCACACACAGAATGTCGTAGAGGGGGCGGTGGCCGTGTGCAATGGAAAAAGGGGGTGGGGAGGGGGAAGAGAGAAGCTGATCGAATCACTCCTCCTTCAGAAGAGAGCGTCACTGTTCCGCTATCGGGCGCTTTACAATCTCAGAGAGTAGGAACAACAATCACTCCCGCGGTCCTCCATTGTAGGTATAGGCTGTTCACGGTAAAATGAGAACTCTTTAAAGCCGTGCTTCAAAAGTTCCTTTTCGTTTATTTGTATTCATTAGACAACTGTTAATATCGTCTATCCACGGTTTCTTCATACTTTTGAATCAAACTTTTGAAAAATCACCCATGCATTATGTGTGTTGTTGTAACCTAAATATTCCACGTATGACCAACGTGTTATACCCGTATTGACACAAATCTACATTATTTTTTGGTTAAATTGGTTATATTTTACCTATAAATTATAACATTTCACTTATAATTAATATGAATAAAAAAAGGGTGAAAATAGTTGTGTTGGTAATGCCTAGTAAGAAATAGTTCTTATGTAAAATATTATTTCATTGAGTGCGCACAAATCTGGTGCGTTGTCCCTCTGGTGTCATTTTCCAAACTTGGTGAACCTTTGAATATACTGGAAGTAGAACTTTAACAGGGCTTCAGCAAAATTAGAAGTAACCTTAAATATACTATACAGACATTGCAATGTTACTAATAATACAGTTTGTTTGCATTTGGTAGCTTACAAAGATTAGGAACTGAGGCCTAATATTTTCTTTTTTTTGTTATTATACTTGCTGGGAGGGTCGTAAAAGTTATCTTTTTACCGTGAATAGCTTTAACACTTTCAAAAAGGTGCCCATACGCCATGTTAATATTATTCCGTAGAACAGTTAAAACTGAATATACGATGAAGAAAGTGTCCTCCAAAAACATTGTGTGGCTGAAATAAATTGCCTCATCGTAAAATACTTGACTGTGCATGACAAGATGATACATACCAGAATCGCTAATGTTATTGTCACACTAGAACACGGCAACAACCTCTATCATGACGGGGGCCGCGATGGTGTATTGGTTAGACCATTCACCTCCCACCTAGGTGAAGCGGGTTCTATTCCCGGCGGGGCCGTTCCCGAATTTTAGCACGTGGGAATCGTGCCGGACGATGCCACTGAGTGTACTCGGGGATCCACCATTTTACCCGCCCTTGCAATCCAGCGCTGCTCCATACTCTCCTCGCTTCACCCTCATAGGCTCTCAAGACCTCGATGCTAAGAGCCGCCCAAATCTCTTTTCTCACTCACTCTATCATGACGGACCATTAACAAACAGGCATTTGTTACCCCAACTGGTGAGATATGTGTGGAACTGAAGTGAAGACAAGACGAAATCAAACTGCAACAGCCAATTGAATGTTCTTCCTTCCAATGGCGCATAAGGGGCTTAGGAGATCCTTTACCAACACACATAATATATATGCATAGGTCTGACATAACATTAGCTTGCACTGTGCTTGTTAGAAATTTTTGAAGATTTTTTTTTATTTATCTTTCCCGCAAAGTCGTGGGATAAACATATATCTTTCACGTGAAACGCCTGGGTCATGCAGTGGTTGGTGGTTAAAGATGCCTTCTCGAATCACGACTGCGCGGATGGGGGAAAAATATGTGAGAGGTCCTGGAGGAGGACCTTCTAATCCTGCCAACGACACCGGCATCCTCGCTACGTCGGCGTCACCACACAGGGGCGACGGGTAGATGGGAGGCGGAAGGGGTCACGGGTTCGCCTCTTTGTTAGGCGGCCCTGATGGGAAAGGCGTTGCAAGTCAGGGGACCGCACGCGCTTGGGATGTTCCGCCCTCCCCATCAAACAATTCCTGTCCTCGCGCGCTCGCGGAGATGTGGCAGACTCCCCCGTCGTCGGCGAAGAGGTCTCCGAGCACGAGACTCCTACAACGAGACACGTTCGCATGTAGAGTAGCCAAGGTTGCTCCAATAGAAACTTTCTCTGTGGCCAAGGATGCAAACAGAGAAATATACACCAATAGGGGAGTTGGTGCTTCAAATCTCAGCCATACGCCCAGTGGGGTGGAAGTTGATGGAAACCGCGAGGGGTGTGGGGACAGTATTTAGGAGTCTCGACTCCCACATCGAGAGGGGCTTGCAGCCATGGAAGCTCCATGAAGCCATTTGGAATAGATCTAGTCCATATAATATAAAGCTGAACTGAGTTCGACATACCAATCAACCCGAAGTATATTCATATATAAGTATTGACATAGTGTATTGTCGCAACTTCAGTAATGGTTTTTAGCCGGGGACTGATTTCCTACACTTTTCTCTTCTGTTCTGTTTTTCTGTGGCCAAGGAGCTTACAACGGAAGAGCTGCAACTGAACAGTATAACGAGCGTAGAGGGAAAATGAGAGAGAGTGCACACCCAAGGTGCGCAGTAGCCACTTCGAATCCCAACATTGGAATGCTTTTCTGCCAACACGACTATCATAAATGACATTTATAGTATTTGAGGTTAGAAAACTGTATATGTAAAAAAAATTGTGCAATGATTTTTGTAATTCCACTAACAAATCTTTAATTCATTTCGATAAAATTCGAACTGATAAAATATTTTATTCATATTGTTAAGATTTATTGAAGTCAGTGGGCTTAGCCATGTTCTGTAAGGAATGCAGGCAAATATAAATAAAATAATAGTTAATAATAATTTCCTTGTTTATTTACAAACACTACACACAAGATACACAGGACCTAATATTTTGCAATATATAGCCATCACTTGCTATTTAAAATTTATAAAATTAGTCAATATAACTTACAATTACATCAAATAAATTAATGCCATAAAATAACTAAAATCAATTCCAATAAACAGTGTATCGAAACCTACTGAATTGTTTGTACTTCAATGCTTGAAATTTCCAATAATTATAATAATGCCAGTGTCATACACTTATACAGTCCTGCCTCAATACATTCCACCGGTCCGGAATGTTCTAGCTAGAGTGATCCAAGCGCCCCCATACACAGTAGCCCTCTACTCGTCGGATGTCACGCCCTCTCATCCATCCACACCGTTCAAACACTCGTCTGCCGACGTCTTGCACCCTCCGCCATCGTGCGTCCTTTCCGCTGATGTCCCCCGCTTCACCAGACACTGCCCGAGTACCGAACTTTGGCCAGATGGCTACCCCAAAACTGATTGCTCTCCGGCCGCGGGGGGGCATTTAGAGTGTCGTCAAAATAAAATTTGGTTTTATAATAAGTCGTGGCCATAATTATATTTTTGTAAAAAAATACCATTGTCTTACATGGTTTCTGTTGTAGATGGAACATACTACGCGTATACCACGTGGTGAGAAATCTCGACCAAGATGTACACGTAATTACAGGCTGCAACCATTGAAAGACTGGGGAAAGGCACAGATTTTGGCTGAAGAGTATGAAGATGATCTTGATGACGATGATTCAGACAAAGATACCACCTGTGTGCCTGAAAAAATGTGCAACGCGGTTCCTTCTTCATCAGAAGATGAAAGTGATTGCGAAGACATGAACGATGTCGAAATTCTTACAAACAGTTGTGTTACTAAACATCTAGAAAGGAAGGTTACATGGTTCAATGTACGTGACAATGATAAAGCTAATAGTGTACCAGTGTTTAGTGGTAACCCCAAAGTACTAGTTCATGGCAACACTCCACTTGATTTCTTTTACCACTTGTTTCCTCCTGAACTACTTTCAGAAATTGTATATCAGACAATTTTTTATGCCTGTCAAAATGGAAAATAAATTTTTTCTCTTTCCTCTTCATAACTAAAAGAATTTCTTGGTATTGTTCTCGTTATGACCTGCATAAAGTATCCAAGGATAAGACAGGATTGGTCTGAGCAAAGTGGACTACGATGGACTTTATTGCTGAGACTACGTCAGTTAATCATTTTGAGGAAATACGTAGATATTTTCATTTTACTGACAAATGTCCCATCCTACCAGATAACAAGGGCATACCTATGTGAATTCGTCCAATTTTGAATAAGCTCCACGAGACATTTCACAATGCTGTTCATCCAGAAGAATACCATAGTGTTGATGAAATGATGATACCATTAAAATATCGCTCATCGTTAAAGCAGTATCTTCCTAAAACCCGAAAAAATGGGGGTATAAAATGTGGGTGAGAGCTGGCATGTCTGGTTATGATTACTGCTTTGAACTGTATCATAAATTATGTTGCATAAATTATGAGAAAACAGCATGCGGTGCAGCAGGTGATATTGTGCTAAGGCTTACGCATTATCTTCATGGGAAGAACTACAAAGTTTATGCTGATAACTATTTCCCCAGTGTGCCGCTTGTCCAGGAATTTAAAGAACAAAAAATATAGTATATCGGTACTATTCGAGCCAACAGGCTGCAAGGAGCTCATGAGAAACTAAATCCTGTAAAATCATTTCAAAAAGAAGGAAGAGGGTTTGTTTCTATATGCACGTCTAATGAAGATATTACAGTTACTAGTTAGATTGAAAATTCTGCTGTGCATGTTATTTATTTCTATGCTAGGAAGGAAGCAGATATCACTGCCAACGTTTCAGCAGGAAAGAAAATAAATTGATTGAAGTTCAGCGTCCATACAGTACTGCGTATTACAACAAGCATATGGGCGGCGTAGACCTCATGGATTCACTTGTAGCACTGTACCGAAATGATGCAAGGAACAGGAAATGGTATATGCGTATATTTTATCACATGTTGGTTGAATGTAACTGTGGTAAATGCATGGATTTTGTGAAAACGTTGGAAGGGGGGGGGGGGAAATGAAACCATAGATATTCTTGATTTAAAAAGTCTTAGTGGCTACTGGACTAATTTATAAGGGAAAAGCAAAAATGGGTAAAAATAAGAGGGGACGTCCATCTGATGAAAGTCAAACCAACAAAAACGAGCCAATCATGCTGTACCAAAAGAACTGCGGCTTGATGGCGGACTCCACCACCCAGAAAAATCAACTGAAACACACGCTAATCGGTGTCGTGACAGCCTGTGCAAGAGCAAGACAAGATTTCTAGGTGGTACGTGCAAGGTTCCTCAGTGAATGGCAAGATTTCATACAAAATAACGCAAATACAATAACAGCGAGCTTACAATTTTACTAAGTATTTCGTGTTGAAAAATGCAATTATGATAATTTTAATAGCATTTGAGTGTTTATTAGTGACATTTTAGACATTCTGATGATAATAATGTAGAACTTTAAAGAGAGCAGTGGTATTAGTGTTGTGTCTGTACAACTACATTAAGAAATACTATTTAAAACAATGAATTTTTTAAATGTATTATATTTCTGAACTAAAATTGCAGTTTTAAAAGGGAATACAAATGTTTTGATTTTTTTTTTGTGTTTGTAATACTTTTTCCATGAGAGGGTTAAAGCATTATTTAAATTCCTAATAATTTCTCTGGGCAGGGGAATAACGGGAGTTGTTTGATGGACGAAACTGCTGAAGGACTGAATTAATGAGTGGGAAGGGTGGGTGGTAATTTGGATGAGGAAAAAGAATGTCTGAAACCGCAGCCATTTAGTCGGAATTACAGACTAATTGTTCAAAAATTTGCTTGCTTCCCATATTGAGGCCGGTTTTTAACGACTGATTAGTAAGTTCTGCACCCAGCTAAGGTAGGTACGTCTAAAGGGAAACAACTGAAAACGCTTTGAAATGAATATTATGTGTGCGATCCAGCTAATAATGTTTGTATTAATTGTAAGATGCATCCTCTTCGAGTGCCACATCGACAATCGCTCAGCGATCATATCCAAATAACAGCGTATTAGACAGTTAATTTGAGCATGCTAAAATAGTATGTTGCGCAATTTGTTGTAAAGACATAACTCAATAATTTTCAACACATCGTCGGCCAAAGTGTTTCCTATCACACTACAGCCAGGTTGTCTAGTAGTCTTTAACTTCAGTGCCACACAAAGGCAAAAATCAAAATTTAATTTCAATGTGAATGACATTTGTCCATGTCAAAATATGCCATAACGATTAGTGTCATGAGTAGAGACCAGAAAAATTTGCGGATTCATTTCGGGACAAGCTAGAATTCGAAACACTTGTGTTAATAAAACTTCAGCCATTGGTCCACACCGTGTTTGACACCTCCTGGAGAAGGCTGGCCCAACCGTCGCCTTCTACTGTGACAGCAGACAACCAATGTGCGGTTGAAATAGGCATATTTGTACATAAGACTGGAGAGTCTAGCCTGCAGGTCACTGAACTTGCGAATTTTCCTGGTCTCTAGTCATGAGCGATTATAATTTCAATGGACGTGAGCTCCTGTTACCTGGTTATGCGAGGTCCAGCGTTGTAGGGGGTGATCCACCTCGACCACCCCCCCACCAGGTAGACTTTCTCACTGCTCCGTCGCCCGGCAGCCAGGGGAGCGATTTACAGACGACCTGGCTGGCGTGACAACCCCTCCTCCCCAATCCAGGTATATTTGACGACTTAAGAGGATGAACAATAATTATCTGGTAATCCTTCAGCGCGGCGCAACACGGCATTTGGAGAAGATTCTGGACCAGACCCAATGGCATTATAAGCACCCCTAGCAGCCGAAGAGGGGCCAGTTCTTTGTGGCAACAATGTGGCTGATGTGTGGGTGTTCTGGTAAGTCTGGTGCATCGTGGGACGTCAGCGGAGAGAACAGACGACAGCGGAGGTTGTGAGACGACGGCAGACGAGTGCTTAGTGCAGTGTAGATGGACGAGAGAGCGTGGTACATGACGACGGGCTACATGGGTGCTCTTGGAGCACTCCAGAACATACCGGACTGGGGGAATGTGGACTGAATTAAGGCGGGACTGTACGAATGTGTGATACTGACTTTATTGTAAATATGAGAACTGTCAAACATGGATACATAGTTTGTAAAATAATTCAATAGGTTTTGATGCACTGCTTATTGGGAAAGATCTTTGTTATTTGATTACATTAATTTCTTTAAGGGGATGGTAAATGGTATTAATTGAATTTATTAAGTGTAAATAGCAAATTATAGCATTTATTGTGAGATACAGAGTCAAGTGTATTTTCGGTAGTCATTGTGAATAAATTTGATAAATTACAATAAGTTAGTTTATTTAAGAAATAACTCCACTCTTTAAAGAACCTGATTAAGGCCACTGACAATGAGAAATTGTAACAATATGTATTACAGGACATTTATACAAACATCGCAAATCCTTAAAGCCTACCGATTTCGGAGGTAAAATTTAAATAAAAGTCGATACTGTATGACTTGAAACCAAGATACTTTAATAAACGAAAAACTAAATAAAATCAACTTTACTTTAAACGTTGTTTAACATTCGGCCATTAGAGGCTCTGATTTCAAGACATACATCTAACCGTGGAATAGAAAAAAAGGGGGGATTACGGAGGTTGGGATTTGGGAGCTTTGATTATCCTTGACATTTAGTAAACTATCCTTTCAATCATTACACATGTCCAAATGGGGATGCATCAGCTTACCGAAAGCCATTTGTTCGACGAACGCGAAATCTATTTTCATTTAGCTAACATGCAGCTGTTCACACTGCAGCAAATAGTCAACTGTTCTACAGGCCAACAGGTTGGTAGTCGGTTATTTGGCAGGTCAGCTGCAGACAGGCAGTTGTTAGACATGCAACTAACAGGTAGCTGTTAGACACACATGATAGACATGAAGTGGTTAGACAGCCCAATTAGCCGACAGTAAGCAATTCGGCAGGGCAGTTGACAGACATCACATAACTCAAAGAAAGTCATTTGTTGGACTGACGCAAAATGCACCCTAATTTGGCTGACATGCAGATGACAGGCAGCTGTCCGACAGGCAGCTGACAAACAGCTGTCCAACAAATCCACTGATCGAAATTCTTCTGTCAGAATATGAGTACAGATGAATTTTGTTCTGCTGAATACATCCCGCCCAAGCGTAATTTTTGGGATTCCCCCGCCAGTCTCACAGACCCGTATCGCCACACAGGTATTAACGATAATCATTGACGTNGGGGGGGGGGGCAGGGTGCAGCTGCACCCCCAATTGCATTATGTAATAAGGGAAATAAAAAATAATCTTGAAATATCGTATTTTGAATAGACAGTCTGTGTGTTTGAAACGTTCACTGAATTAAAGAAAAAAGTTTACTGTAGTTTAGACTATTTGTGATGAGTATGTTTACATATATTCTTACTTTGTGTTTTTTAGTCTCGTAAAAATGAATCTTCATTTTGCGGTGTGCACCTCCCATTACCTAACCTTTCACACGGCTGTGTATCAACATTATAATAATTATTTAATTATATAATATGTGTAATAGTTATTGACGTTACTTCTAGATAAATGGCAATACCGTAAAACAGCGCGAGGTAAGCAGGATAAACGTGAGCGCGGCGTGCCGGAGGCTGGTATTCGCGAAGTGGCAGCCGGCAGGGGCGACCATAATCACGGCTGTGGAATGTCCCGGCGAGTGTTTACCTCCGGGGGAGGTGCCGGAGCCTCTCAGACCCGGAGTTCATAAATAAAGCTGGCGGACGCGCGCCTCCGCTCCTTCCTGACATTATTTACGGGCGGGACGGCCGTTGTCATGCTGTTAAATGGCGCGTTTCGCCGCGCTCTGCCGCCAACCGCCTGGCCCCGGATGGTCGATAAAAACCTGCTGGATTGAGATCCGCTCTTACCCTTACCCCCTAACACCCCTTTATTATCCCTTCACCGTCTTGCCCCAGCCATGGGTTATAAAAATACGGACACTTGCATTCCGGATGACCCGGGTTCGAGTCCCTTGTCCGGCATTCCTAATTTCTGTTTTCTATAGATTTCAGCAAATCTCTCCAGACGAACGGTGGGATGGTTCCTTACGAGGGGCCATGGCCGATTCAAACTACAAGTACGACTTTGTAGTTAAGAGTTGGAGATTTGGGGTGTGGGAAGCGGGAGATCCCCGAGAAAACCCGCCGACAAGTGGTATCGTCAGGCACGATTCCCACTTGTGAAAATCTGGAAGTGACCCGGCCGGGGATTGAAACCGGTTCGCCTTGGTGGGAGGCGAGCAGTCTAACCGCTCAGCCACCGCGGTCCCCTACGACTTTGTGATTTTGCATCCATCTACCATCCCAGATTTGGCCTCGGTATTACAAAATATAGTGCCGCAAATTACTTTTTAGAAATTTTCTGTTTAACATAAAACTTGGGGTTTTTTTACTAAAAAATGTAAATGTGATATTTTTACAGTTCGTGTATTTGTTTTTGGAACGTACATTTCCGCTATTTTAATACCTTCTCCATAACGACGATTTCTTTTTTACAAATCTTAGTATTTAGAACATTTCACATAGGATTGTTACATAGGTATATTTTCCTCAAAAAGTCGCAGTGCCATTTATGAGTAATGGTAGTAAGTAATTTATTCCCTGTTTTGTTTCCAATTTTCTATATCATATTTTGGGTAAAATTTTAAAATCACAGCTTATGCACTTATTTTATTTTAAACTTGTATTTTAATATATTACATGTAAAATATAAAAAGTTAACAACCTACAAGTAATGACAAATCTTACTAATGATCGAAAATCGTGTAGAAATTCAAAGGAAAACAATTGATTACATACTGACTTAAACCATTTCAGTATTTGTGGGTGGGGGTAGGGCCTTAATTGCTATGTGAGTTCAGAGTAATATTCGTGTAACTGTATGTTGATTGAATCATCACGTTTATCTTGTTACAAATTAATGCCATGCTCAACTCAAAAATTCTAATATGATGTTTTCATATCACTGAAATATTTGGTTCAGAACTTCCTACAACTAGATATTGTCTTCATGCAACATTTAAAATATTTGCGTAAAATTATGTGCAGCTGAGCGAATTAGCAACTGACCTAATCAGGATATCTTTCCAGCTCCAGTCTGTAATCGATAATCTTGTTTCTCAAACATTTTGTAAACATGGTGATATGCTGTATATTAGTAGTATTGAAGAGCAGCTTCGATATGCACGAGGAGAGGAAGCTCGACTAAAATCGATTTTTTTTTGGGTGGTTTTACAGAAGAGGCATATCTCAGCTCTGGTAGAAATTCTCCCTCACTGCTATCATAGTCTTAGTGTTAAAATTTTCTCCCGGCCCGAGGAATGCCGCGAAAAACAGCTCTGTATTTGAAGATGATGATGCTGAACGTNGGTGGGATTTTGTTCAACTATACGATGACAGTGATGATAATGACAATCTTCATGAGCTCAGGTATCACCCTTTTGCAAAATCGCAGAGTAAAATTTATTAAAATACTGTGAATATTCTTTTCCTCGGAAGCTGTTGTCTAATACAGTTGGTTGATCGTGATCTATAAATTGCTCTGTAAACGATTTCAGATATAATTCTTTTACGAATAACTGAAGCAAACTGCATGTTACAGAAAGTTACCATAAAATGAGCGAGTGAGTGAATAGATTTGGGCGGCTCTTAACAGTTAGGTCTTGAGAGCCGATGAGGGTGATTGAGGTGAGTGTGTGTATATATATATATAATATACAATGAAAATATTTGCACATTATACAAGACTAAATCATTATTATGTTTTAAATTCAGTAGCAGATGTTTTTCTTCCATAATTTAATCCATTTGTCCGCGTTTCATAAAAGCATCAGCGACAACCGATGCTAAAGCAGGCTTGTCTCCAGTCGAATATATTACTACTCGCCCTTCCTAAGACGAAAGTTGTATACTATACGAGTGCACAGAGCTGTCATAACTCTTGCTATGAATTCCCCTTCCCCCCAAGGCTACGAGTGTCACATAATTCAGTATTACGGTGACTCCGTAGAAGAAAGTCAATTTGGAGTAACAGGAGTACAAACTCACTGCCCAGCCTGCGCACGCTTCGGTGATTTGCTACTTCTTACGGCTTGTACGATAGAAAGAATAAAACCTCAAAATTTAAGTAGCTGGATTGAAACAAAACTAAATATACTGGGCAATCAATTGGCGAACTCTACACTGTAAATCTGAATCAGTGAGAATTTCACTATTAAAATCAGTTAACGGCACATTGCTTACTAAACAGTCACATCAGTCAATTTAACTGACGAATTAGTGAAAAATACCCGTTTTCATTCGTTTATTTAATTCCGTAGCTTTTTCCACAGATTCATAAACCATTTAATTCGCTGTATTTTAGTGATTTACTTTTTGCCTGATGGCTCTGTTAAAATGGAATATAAAATGAAATAACAACACATCCATAAAATATTTTTTTCTGAAATATGGGTTCCAAATCTTATTGCACCGCAATTTATTTTGATTACATTAAATTGCACATCATGAACTCTGACAATCGTAAATACGTTTATTTCTCGTAGTTATTTGGCTAAATTTAGTTAAGAAAAATATTTTATTCGCCGCATGCAGTTGGCTGTGTAACTAATTCACATCTTGTCAACATTACACATTGTTGCACTGAAACAACCTGTTGTTTTCCACAGATTCTAAGTGGACATATACATACAAGTATGTATATGTATACATATGTATGTACATATATAGTGTATATAAGTATATGTGTACACATGTATGTATATGTTTAATATGTTTGTATAGTGTATATATGTATGTATATGTGTATGTGTGTTGGTGGGTGTGTGTTGGTGGGTGTGTGTTGGTGGGTGTGTGCTGGTGGGTGTGTGTTGGTGGTTGTGTGATAATTAATTTCCGTAGTCTAAGCAATTTCATTTGCAGGAATTACCATTCGAGAGTAAATTATCACGCACGGGTAAAATAGACAAACTATCTAACGAAAATTATCCAAGGAAAATTGAAAAGAAACCCCTGTGATCGATGAGAACATTGTGACAGCAGATACGTTGTTGAAAAAAAAATAGTTTAATTAATTCGTGAACTGTCAGATAAACTGATGGTGCTGGTAACCAGCTTATATGCCGATCACGCACATTGCAAAATGGCGCTGTGACAAACATTCGGACTCGCAATCGGCAGGAGCTGGGTTCGAACCCCGGCTCGGCCATCCTGAATTCTGTTTCCCATGTTTTCCCAAACTCACTCCAGGCGAATGCTGGAATGGGGCCTCACTACAGGTCATGGGCAACTCCTCCCCAGTTCCTGCATCTCTCAGCAACTTGCTCTGTTTCTAATGACAGTGCTTCTTCCCCTTACTCTTATTTAACGTTTCCTCGCCACTATTGCGTAACTTGACACATTCAGTACAGTCTATTGGCGGTGTCTTCACACTTTTTGAATAGAACCTTTGAAAAATCACCCCATGTATGACATGTTTGGTTGTTTATTAAATATGTCGTATATCGCAACTGTTTTATGTTAATTTAAATTACCTTATTTTTAGTTAAATTGAACTTTTACCTATATTTTAAAAACAAATAACAATATTTCATTTATGATTATTACTTATAACATCAGGGGAAAAATAGGTATGTTGGTAATGCCTAGCAATAAATATTACTTATGAAAAATATTATTACAGAGAGTGCGCATGAATGTGGTGTATTGCCCCTTAGGTGTAACTTTTTTTAGACTCCGTTAGGCTTTGTTTGCATGATGCGGAGGAATATCCTGAAAGTAGAACTTGTAAGGGTCTTTTATATGAACTTAGTTGGCCAAATTACGGTTAATACGAGACAAATAATTCTGGATTCGAACTAATGTTGCTACATTATGGCTCTCGTAGCCTGAAGGTGCATTTAGGGCAATCTTGTGATCGTCGAACTTATACTGGGCAGGTCTACTCCAAGTTTCATTCAGGCTTGATGCACTGAAAAGAAAATGCTTGAATATATTTATTAATTTCGGATAGCAAAATTATGTTATTGCACAGGCTAAAACATTTTCTGGAACGTATAGAAGGGACGCTTGTGTAAAAGTGTATTGGTCTATGACGTATAAGAGGACGTAAAGTGCTTGCAATTGTATTTTTTAAAGACTGTTCACAGTAAAATGAGCACTTTTAAAATCAACCTCTGAAAATGTCACTGCCCCTACCTGGGTACCTTTTAACATCCACACTTACTGGCATGAGCCCAATAAAGTTGGTAACGACGGAGGAAAAGTAATTCCATGTCTTGGTGTTGAGTAAAAATTTATATGTAAACATTAGTAAATAATGAGGTTATTTATTTGGCTTTTTTTTTTAATCTAAGAACTATAAAATTTACAAATATATACTTTTCTAATAATTTCATTGTTTAACTTGACCGATGCATGAATTAGACGACCAGTTCCATGCCGTTGACAATTACACATATGGTGGAAGAATACACAACGTGAGTACAAGTAGATCTTAAGCAGGGCTTTCGAAAGTGCTCAGTTTACCGTTAACAGTATGTAACGTTTTAACGCATAGCGGAGTTTACGATATTTTGATATGTAGGAGACCCCTACACTTCGTGCCATGCCAAATTCCACCCAGCTTATTGTTTCCACAAAGTAAATCACAGGAGCCTCTGTGATATAGTGGTTAGACTACTCGCCTCCTACCTAGGCGAACCAGGTTCGATTCCCAGCGAGATAGCACCCGGATTTCCGCATATGAGAATCATACCGGACGGTGCTGCTGGTCGGCGAGTTTTCTCGTGGATCTCCCGGTTTTGACCCGCCCTTGCATTCCGGCGCTGCTCCATACTCACTTCACTTCACGCTCATCGGCTCTCAGGACCTCGATGTTAAGATCCCTCCACTATCCACGTAAATTGGCTCCCCGGTAAGTGGGAAAGCGAATGAGAATTGCGCCTCGGGGCTCATCGTGGCCGCCCGCCATCAGTGCCAGCTCTTTCCAGAGAGTCTGCGAGTTATTGTGTCGAAACGCACAGTGGTGACGCGACCTGCTCTGGAATGCGACATGTGTGTGTCTATGGAAGCGCGTGCGCGCGAGGGGGCCGTCTCATTAACCTGGATTATTCTCCTCTCATCCCGTGCGGAGACGAATGACGCAAGAGAGACGCTCCCTCCCCCTCCCCCTGCTCCTCCTCCACGCTCTTCGGGGCAAAGGCAACCCTCATTAATCAGGCCGGCAGAGGTAATTTTTTATCCTGCTCGACGTGAAAAGATGGCGAATTAAGCGGCCATTCATGGTGGGGGCAGTCCAGCGGCGGGCAGGAGGACACGACGATGGCTCGAGGTTTGAAGGGGGAATGGGGGTTGTCGTGGCCCCTGGACACGTGCTCGGCACGACCCCCGACAGCGACCCGCGTGGCGGATTGGTACATCAAACCCACTCTCTTGCGACAGGCTACACGGACTTTCGGCACCCGCGCCTCTCCTTCACGTCGAAATGGTTTCTTCCGCCCCATCTGGTCAGCTCTATGCAACATTTCTTCAAACATTTCTAAAGGCTTCTAACACTCTTTTATACACTCAGATATGATTCTTACGTAAATGAGAGTCAAACTAAGCTCTGGACGGTTCAGTGGAAAACATTTAATAACTGGCATACTTTAGTGTGAAAGATTCCTTCATAGTGTTTGAAGCCATCAGGTTGATTTGTAAAAATTTAAATTATATATATGTACACGTATGTACTGATTCGTGAAGTTCATTCGTTTGACTGGCAATCGTTGTTTACATATAGGCACTACACGAGATGTGCGTTGCAGTTTGCCTGTCGCACGCAACGACGCACCTCTCTCGGAGGAGGTGAGAATTCGAAAACCCAGCACAATTCTGTTAGGAGCTATCGACTGTTGATAAACAGTCAGCGGTTAGGAGCATTTACACTGTTGTTGATGTTTGCACGTTATCGTTAGGATAGTGCGACAGTACAGTAACTTCACGGGATTTCCAAACAATTTATGTACATACTAGAAGAATAAAAATAATTGGCGACCGATACTTAGAACTCGTAGNTCACGGGATTTCCAAACAATTTATGTACATACTAGAAGAATAAAAATAATTGGCGACCGATACTTAGAACTCGTAGTCACATGTGTGCCAGAGCGTTTTTTTTTGTGTAGGTAGGGTAGGAAGGTAGATACGTATGGCTTATCGTCCCGTCGACAGCGATTACATTGCAGACGAAGTAAGTTGCTTAGGAAAACAGGAACAGGGAAGGAATCAGCTATGGCCTGTAGTGAAAATCCACCGCAAAATTCGCATGGAGTGATTTCGAGAAACCTTGGGAAACAGAAGTCAGGATGGCCGGACCGGGATTTGAACCCAGATTCTCCCAAAAACGATTCCAAAGGTTTACCACGTATGTCACCTCACTTTGTGCTGCTTTATGTAGCGTCTGTGAGAAGCTATCGTTCCTGCTTATTAGCTAGCACTCTATCCGGCCGCATGGTTTTTAGTATTCCATGTTGCACAGACAGCGATTCTCCACGAAGATATTGCGTGCTGAAATATCAAGTCACAGCAAACTCTTTTATTTTACGTGCGCAACAGATAATGGCCGTGGAATGAGCATAGTCATTTATGCAGTAGAATGAAAGCAAACAAATTATCAGAGAAAATTTTCGTAAACCGCTTCATTGTGGACTCNATAGTCATTTATGCAGTAGAATGAAAGCAAACAAATTATCAGAGAAAATTTTCGTAAACCGCTTCATTGTGGACTCAGGTCATGTGTGTGTGTGAAGGAAATGATGAGCCACTATTAAATAGACATAAACCTGCAAGTTGTTGAAATCATTATATCGACTTGCAATTAGATGTCGAAGGTACACACCTGAAATATTTGCTTTTCTAAATTGAGTCTCAACATTAAGCTGTAATCGGTTGGGTTTGTTGGATGTCTCGATAACTGCAGAGTTGTTTGTGGTTGATTAAAACGTCGGATTGTAATGCGAGGGAGTTCTTTACGCTTTCACGATAGCGTCAACATTTTGTGAGAAGAAATTAAATATTTAAGTTACAAATATTCCAAGACAGCTGGAACTTAGATACGTTTTGACGCATCATAATACCATTGAAATATTAAGAGACCCGCGTTCCTATTAAATACGACGTAACTAATTGTTAGAAATTATATTTCTCTTCTTTTTTTTTTACAATAGATCCGTAAAGACTATGGAAATGTCTCGCAGCGCGCTAACTTCCTGAAAACCATTATATTAAGAAATCAAGGACTGAATTAAAACTACTTAAATATGTTTTGATGGAGTTTATTTTATTGACTATATATATATTTGAATTAACAAAATCTTCACATACAGTAACATATGATCTAAAATAGTTACCGAATAAACAATTGACTGTTTTTCGAATAACAACAAATGGAAAACTACAAATTCAATACATAGACAAAATATTTGTTTTTAGATTTAGAAAATTTTACTATGAAAAGTTTAATGATAAACTTTAAATCAACTTTTTTAAAAATGTAATTTCTTTCCTTCAAAATATTTTGTTAAATTATTTTTAGTAAAACTACTTTTTCTTCCTGGTATGTCAATTTCAATAGCATAGAGTTATACATTATAATATTTGGTTTATTATAAGGCAATTATTTTAGCATGTGGATTACAGCCTATATATAATTTTTTCAACGAATGTTTGTAATTTTTGAATTGATGACTATGGATTGTGTGAACTATTACTGTACATGATAGTTACCAGCATTCAAATATCTAGTCAATTAATTTAACCACGTAAAATTATATTTAGTAGTTAAAATTCTGTTATACTGATTTTATATTTTGGGAATTCACACATTTAGAGACTTTTTCGAAGGCCTTAAATTGTCGCTCAAACGCATTTTGTAATAACTATTTCCCATTTACAAAAGTGGAATTGTATTACTTTTTCAGAATATCTTTCATCGCTAACATTTTTTTTAAAAACCTCCCTTTTTTTTTTTTTCTTATCAACGTAAAATGCTTGAAATAAATAGTAAAAAAAATGTAATTGAAAAGTTTGTTTATGGACTTTTCTAGAAACTAATATTAATTTTTATTATATGCATAATTAAGAAGTCTCCAGAAAGTACTGCTTTATAAGAGCTGCAACATACAGGTAGTAAGAAACTAATTTACTGAAAGAGTAGATTACATTTGAGACGTTGTACATTCGGATAGTAATTCTAAAACTCTCTACCATTGCCACTTAACATGACATAAGTTAGAGGTGATCAGAGAGATTGTCTGAACCAATTACGTAAATTTACACACTCCTCATACATAAGGAAATTTTCTCAAAATATTTTAACATTCTTTGAAGTGTTTTTGCCCTAGAGAGTAGTCCGTATATAGGTTAAGGAATAAACAGTGAAATGTCATTTTCTTATGCAACTTGACAGTCATTTCGCTTCTGTACCCGTGCATATTCTGTGCCTTGGCGGATTCTATCTGCCTTGCCCAAGTCTGGGATTGGCTCAGAGATAATCTTGTCTGTCGCAGGACAGCTGCGGAAGATCGTACTCAAGGTGAACCAGGCTCTCTCGCATTATAAACGCACGCATTATTGAAGTACNATAGTCATTTATGCAGTAGAATGAAAGCAAACAAATTATCAGAGAAAATTTTCGTAAACCGCTTCATTGTGGACTTAGGTCATGTGTGTGTGTGAAGGAAATGATGAGCCACTATTAAATTGACATAAACCTGCAGGTTGTTGAAATCATTATATCGACTTGCAATTAGATGTCGAAGGTACACACCTGAAATATTTGCTTTTCTAAATTGAGTCTCAACATTAAGCTGTGATCGGTTGGGTTTGTTGGATGTCTCGATAACTGCAGAGTTGTTTGTGGTTGATTAAAACGTCGGATTGTAATGCGAGGGTGTTCTTTACGCTTTCACGATAGCGTCAACATTTTGTGAGAAGAAATTAAATATTTAAGTTACAAATATTCCAAGACAGCTGGAACTTAGATACGTTTTGACGCATCATAATACCATTGAAATATTAAGAGACCCGCGTTCCTATTAAATACGACGTAACTAATTGTTAGAAATTATATTTCTCTTCTTTTTTTTTTACAATAGATCCGTAAAGACTATGGAAATGTCTCGCAGCGCGCTAACTTCCTGAAAACCATTATATTAAGAAATCAAGGACTGAATTAAAACTACTTAACAATGTTTTGATGGAGTTTATTTTATTGACTATATATATATTTGAATTAACAAAATCTTCACATACAGTAACATATGATCTAAAATAGTTACCGAATAAACAATTGACTGTTTTTCGAATAACAACAAATTCAATACATAGACAAAATATTTGTTTTTAGATTTGGAAAATTTTATTATGAAAAGTTTAATGATAAACTTTAAATCAACTTTTTTAAAAATGTAATTTCTTTCCTTCAAAAGATTTTGTTAAATTGTTTTTAATAAAACTACTTTTTCTTCGTGGTATGTCAATTTCAATAGCATAGAGTTATACATTATAATATTTGGTTTATTATAAGGCAACTATTTTAGCATGTTAAGTGATTATGTGGTTTATAGCCTATATATAATTTTTTCAACAAATTTTTGTAATTTTTGAATTGATGACTATGGATTGTGTGAACTATTACTGTACATGATAGTTACCAGCATTCAAATATCTAGTCAATTAATTTAACCAAGTAAAATTATATTTAGTAGTTCAAATTCTGTTATACTGATTTTATATTTTGGGAATTCACACATTTAGAGACTTTTTCGAAGGCCTTAAATTATCGCTCAAACGCATTTTGTAATAACTATTTCCCATTTACAAAAGTGGAATTGTATTACTTTTTCAGAATATCTTTCATCGCTAACATTTTTTTTAAAAACCTCCCTTTTTTTTTTTTGCTTATCAACGTAAAATGCTTGAAATAAATAGTAAAAAAAATGTAATTGAAAAGTTTGTTTATGGAATTTTCTAGAAACTAATATTAATTTTTATTTTATGCATAATTAAGAAGTCTCCAGAAAGTACTGCTTTATAAGAGCTGCAACATACAGGTAGTAAGAAACTAATTTACTGAAAGAGTAGATTACATTTGAGACGTTGTACATTCGGATAGTAATTCTAAAACTCTCTACCATTGCGACTTAACATGACGTAAGTTAGAGGTGATCAGAGAGATTGTCTGAACCAATTACGTAAATTTACACACTCCTCATACATAAGGAAATTTTCTCAAAATATTTTAACATTCTTTGAAGTGTTTTTGCCCTAGAGAGTAGTCCGTATATAGGTTAAGGAATAAACAGTGAAATGTCATTTTCTTATGCAACTTGACAGTCATTTCGCTTCTGTACCCGTGCATATTCTGTGCCTTGGCGGATTCTATCTGCCTTGCCCAAGTCTGGGATTGGCTCAGAGATAATCTTGTCTGTCGCAGGACAGCTGCGGAAGATCGTACTCAAGGTGAACCAGGCTCTCTCGCATTATAAACGCACGCATTATTGAAGTACGCAAAAAACGTAAACAAAAACCTGTCTCAAAAATGCTTGTAACCATTTTTCTATTAGTGCCCTGAAATTAGTCCGACTGGAGAAACCCGAAACGAAAGAGGATCTGCATGTATTTTAATAAGCATTCCAGTACGCAATTTAGGTACCGAAGAGTTTTTCCCCTTAATATCATGTTTCATCCCTAGGAGCTTTTCCATACAAAAAGCGAGGTTTGTCGATTAAATATTGCATGTTGTAAAATTGCCTAAAATGGACAGGACCAGGTCAAGATGGTGGCCAGAAACTTTACAAAAGAAATTCCTTTAATCATTACTGCCATATCTTAAGTTTTTATAACATCTATGTGAGTATTGGGTTTTGGTAGAGATCTTTAGAAATTCGATTTTGTCAAACGACAAGCAACACAGATTTTTATAATTGATACGTTGGCTTGTGCCATTTACTCGTTGGTTCCTGCCATCATGATGAAATATGACCAATTCCGAACGTCTACCAAATTCGAGTTTTGAGAAGACTTGGGATTGCGCGGGTTCAGTGGTGTGTTTGCTAGTTGGGCTCTGCTTCAGTGAGAAGTTCTGCATTTTCTGCTGTGTCTTTTGTAGCAGTCTTCTTGTTGGCCGCGAGTCCTTTACGTACGATGTCTCAAACTGTGTCGAAACGCGAAATCAACAGAACCATAGTCATTATAAGAATATTCTGTCACAAAGTGAAGCTGTGAAATATTACTGCCATTAGTTTAGATTTATCATAGTTAGCTGAGAAAATTTCGTAGCATGTGAAATTAAGTGTAGAAAAATCAGTGAAAGATTTCACGAGAAAAGAAAAGTATTCAAATCTCGACTGCACTAAAATATAACCGTGAGTGTTCTCAATAGTAACGGGATAGGAAGGAGGGTACACAGGACAGTTTCAATGTGTGTGCAGCTGACATCTTGTGATGTGTGAACGCATGCCTTGCCGCTTGGATGATCGCGGTGCAATTAGTAGCGCCACACCGTTCAACCATCAGACGTTCATGTATTGAGGCCCAAGATTAAACAAAGATCTGCTTCGTGAGGTCGTTAACTACTTCCCTCTTAACTGATTACTTTTGACATTCCCGCTTATGCCCTTTTTCCTGTTTATTGTGTATTCTTCTAAAAACATATAAAATGAACATCTGTAGCTTAGTACTCGCAGGCTCGCCGAACAATAAGTACTTCTTAGATACAGGTTGACTTTGGGGTGCAGGTGGGAGGCTAGGTCTTATGGATTTCCCGTCATGTCTATAAAGAAGTACTGCATTGTAAAAGAATAAAGTTAGATTGCCGACTGTCATAGTTTCCTCGCAGATACAAGCTAATCTCCTCCCGAGAATTTTTCCCACCCTACCTTAATTTACGTGTAAAGTGTATGCCAGAGGTAGGGACGGTATCTAAGTGCGTCTCAGGGCCAAGCTTCCTTCATATGCCTACGAGGAAGGGAAGCCGTGCAAGGAGGCATACGTTGTGGCAGACAGGGATTGGACAGCAACGGCCGCGATTAAAGTCATATACTATCTCCATAAGTGTACCAATAGCTAAACCTATAGCTAAGAAGGGATAAGAAAAAACTGACATAGGCACCGTGAAAAACCCTCTTGACAGGAAAGGCCTTAGTTTTATTAAATAAATTAATAGAATATGCTACAGGAGAGCGAGAGAGAGAGAGAGAGACAGAGAGAGAGAGGGATAGGAACCATGCTCTCTCTTAGTGAGTTGAAAAAAAAAACTGTAAGAGAGAATAGGGATGGGGCTAACTTTGCTTCACTTTAGTTTGGCACCAAGATTTTGCAAAANAAAAAAAAACTGTAAGAGAGAATAGGGATGGGGCTAACTTTGCTTCACTTTAGTTTGGCACCAAGATTTTGCAAAAAATTAATTTAATTCCCACTTTTAAAGTGCGTGCCCATCCCTTAATATTCACGTTAGAACATAGGTTATAATTATGTTTTCTACCTCATTTTTCATAACGAATTATAACACAAAGTTTGTAAATGGAGTTTAGGACCATTTTGTATATTTTAAAAATTTATTAAAAAAGTATGTAGTTAACGTTCAATACAATGCCATCCTGCAATATTCCACATAGCAACGGGCGAATCACTTAAAGTCCAGTATTTAAATAGCCGTATTTTTACTGGGCCAGAGAGGTCGATGAACAGATAACGACCAATATAAATAAATACCTTACAAAAGTATGAAGTGGATTATGTTTTTATTTATAACCCATGTAGTAGTAAGTATATTTTCGCGAGATCACTATTTCAGTATACCTGACGAAACTGTGTAAAATGTTACGTTACAATTCGTTAATAATGCTAGACGCCAGAAAGTCTATGCATTTGTTTCTCTGGTGTGATAGATCTCTTACATTTTGAACATTTAAAAAATATGAACACATGAAACAATAATTTATTACAAATGTTTTAACCCTACATCAACATTTACTACGAAGCTTCTAAAACACACCTGTCAACACCTAACCCCATGGCCCCTCCCTTACCTTTTTGCACAAAACATTGCAATTAAAAATAATATATCTTAACTTAATAAAATGCTCCATTGTTTATATAAAATCGTGACTTGGCGTGTGCAGCAAACAGAAAAAAATGATTTTTTTTGTGTAATACATAATTATCAACCCGCAAAATCCACGGTATTATTCTGAACAGGCTAGATATGAAAAATATACGTTTGGTTCAGATGTGTGATTAAACTGATGCTCACCGAAAACTCACGAAAGGACTCGGTGCTATTGGCAAAACATTTATGTTTTGAGTGGTTAGATTCTGTATGGCCCGTTTGACATGTGGAACCGTTTTTAACGACCGCAGAAGCAAACGAACAAACGATAGCTACTCCCGTATGAAGAAATCGTTATGGTCCTTAGTCTGTCAAGACACCAGATCTAAATGAAAATTTAGCAGGCACTCGAAGAATTCGTAACCTATCACATTCACCGTGACTGTCTCTCTGCCACATTCTAAATCTGAATTAGTTATTTTAATCAGCACAATTTTTTTACTAAATCTTTGTGTTAATGAACTATTATAAACTGGCAAATCAGTGGAAAGAACTGAAGTTTTCCTATCGGACTAATGCATTTTGCTAGGAATCACTAGAAATCACTATTTAATCAGTGAATACCAGCAACTAAAAAAATCGGTATAATTTTATTCAATCAAATGGAGAAATTTTTATGCTGATTTGGATAAGTTTAATATGTGTCAGTTTTAGAGTGCAGAGCTTGATTGAGGCTTTATTTGGAAATCTTCAAATGCACGATTGTATATTTCCTTCTGACACAGCCAATCGAAATCTTACATCGTTGGTCGGTAACATGGAAATCTTATGAAGCTGATGTTTAGTAGCAGATTGGTTCTAACCTCCAATGAATTNACATCGTTGGTCGGTAACATGGAAATCTTATGAAGCTGATGTTTAGTAGCAGATTGGTTCTAACCTCCAATGAATTAACGAACGGTATTGGACACACAGTTAGATGTTTCGGGTATCGTAAGTACTTTCCCACAACTATAGTCAGAGCTAGCATCAAAAATCTGACGTTTCAACGTGCGTACATTAACGTGAACCAGCGCCAGTAGACACCGAACATTTGCGCTGCACTTACGGTTTGCTATGGATACCCTCGTAATTCCTTTTTAAGAAACCAGACGTTGCGACTTTATGTTTGAATGTCATAAGCGTCTGCTACTAAATACAGTGACGAAAAAATGTCTCCAAATTGAGAAGAGCCTAATTTTGTACGACTCGCCCNACATCGTTGGTCGGTAACATGGAAATCTTATGAAGCTGATGTTTAGTAGCAGATTGGTTCTAACCTCCAATGAATGAACGAACGGTATTGGACACACAGTTAGATGTTTCGGGTACCGTAAGTACTTTCCCACAACTATAGTCAGAGCTAGCATCAAAAATCTGACGTTTCAACGTGCGTACATTAACGTGAACCAGCGCCAGTAGACACCGAACATTTGCGCTGCACTTACTGTTTGCTATGGATACCCTCGTAATTCGTTTTTAAGAAACCAGACGTTGCGACTTTATGTTTGAATGTCTTAAGCGTCTGCTACTAAATACAGTGACGAAAAAATGTCTCCAAATTGAGAAGAGCCTAATTTTGTACGACTCGCCCNTAAGCGTCTGCTACTAAATACAGTGACGAAAAAATGTCTCCAAATTGAGAAGAGCCTAATTTTGTACGACTCGCCCCCTCCCCCGTCTTTTTTCTAGTGAAGGGGTGAACTTTTATGCGTCCCTCTTAAGACACGTTTGCTTCACTTATATACTTCAGTCTGATGTGATCAAAACTCAAATCACACGCTGTTTTAAAAATATAGATAGAGGAAAGTCTACAACTCGGAGACGAAGATGGATGTAAATATCAGAAATGCATTATAACAATTGATAAGAATGGAAAGGTGTAGAGAGGTTTGGACGGCTGGTACTATAGAGGTATTAAGAGCCGATGGAAGTGAAACGACGTGTACATGGAGTAGCGCCGGAATGAAAGGGCTGGAGAAACGGGAGATTCCAGATAAAACCCACCAACCAGTAGCGTAGTCCGGCACGATCACCACGTGTGAAAATTGGGCGTGACCTAGCAGATAATATAACCCGGTTCGCCTTGGTGGGAGGCGAGTAGTCTAACCACTACATTACCGAGGCCCGTAAGGAGGGCAATACATAACCCTGCCTTCACCCCCCTCCTAGCTATATAAAGTTACGTCACTGGCTATGTGTGTATTGAGGTATGTTAAAACTCACCCCAGTACGGGATGAGAAGCTCTCTAATGCAATCCATGTCGTAAACAAGAATGCATAAAAGTCAGAGGTGTATTTACAACTTGGCAACTGTGACACAACTGTGATACAGATGTACTGCAATAAAGTTCCTGCTGTGATACTGCTTTGCACTCTAAACTCTTTTAAAAGTTGTACAACGTTTTATTGCGTCTGAACATAAGTTGTTCGCGGTAAAGAAAGCAGTTTTGAACTCAAACTTTGAAAAACAAATCTTGAAGGTTAAATTACATGTATGCTATATCGTACACACTGGCAAGTTTTCAGTTTTCCGGAAGCGAGTTTAATAAAATAGTTTGTAGTCTTAACGTTGTAGCCGACCTTCCGTGGCGCAGTAGGTTGGTGCGCCGCCGGTCTGGGGCGCGGGAGGTTCTGGGTTCGAATACTAGGCAAGGCATGGGTCTAAGTTAGGTCATAAGTTAGTTTGTAAGCCGTACCTTGATGAGCCTTCAGACAAAACACTGGGGGACGTTAGTAAGCTCTTTCTAAGCAACCAATCAACTGACGTATTCCGAGGGTGACCTTTAAATTTTTGGCAAACCAAGTTGGCGATATTTTGGTGTATACACATTAGAGTAGGAATTACCATATTAATAATGCATGTAAGTTCCTGACTATTTCATGCTTTTACCTTACTGATGAATGAATAAAGTTGTTAGGACCATAGCAATGTTATTTTTACACATGTCGAAGGATACGAAGTGAGGAGAAAAGTAGGTATTAATCAGGGCTTTCAAAAGTGACCACATTACCGTGACCAGCCTATACTGACTTTCATGTACTATAAAGATTTCGTATACGGACAACACTTATTTCTTAGGGGTTGTTGTTAAACGAATGAATATTGTATCTGCATGAAAAAGTAACCACTTGAAAGTGTCCATTTGAGTGTACGACTAATAGGAGTTAATAGATTTCACACACGTTACGTTAGTCGACTTCAAAGCAGCATTTGTTGGCTGATACCTACATCAAGCAAATAACCACGGCTGTTTGGAGAATGAAAACTATTTCCAGAATAGCAAGACATTTTTAAACCATATACTAAGGATGAGGTATACTGATTTTAGTCTTCCGCGCTTGTAGACAACAGTGGCACAAAAAATTGCCACAACTACTATATCATTCACGTGTTCTAACAAATATGTGACGCTTGTTTACATTTGGTTTTCTATAAAAATGGAAATGCACATCATCTTGCATAACGTTGTGCTATAAGTTTTTNCATCTTGCATAACGTTGTGCTATAAGTTTTTAAAAAGTAGCGTATTGGCATATCTAAGCAGTGCCAACCTACGCGCTTTTGACAGTTGTGTAAGAAGGAAAGCAGCTTAGTGTTGGGAGTGGAATGGAGAGATTTGAGATATTATTAACATCGAGGTCTTGACAGTCGATAAGGGTAAATCGAGGTGAATATGGAGCAGCGTCGGAATGAAAGGGCGGAGGAAACTGGAGATCCCCGAGAAAACCCGCCGACGAGCGGCATCGTCCGGCACGATTCTCACGTGCGAAAATACGGGAACGACCCCACCGTGAATCGAGCCCAGTTGTTCACAGACTAATATTATGACCACTACACCACCGTGGCTACTTCTTAGTGTTAAAAGACAGAGGTGGTTACTGCGCGGCTGGCACGAGTACTCTACCTCACATTAACTCTACTGTTTAAACATGCGACCACAACATAGGAACTCCAACAAAACACGTTCGGTGTCAAATACGCAGAAACTTGAAATAAGAGCATAAGTGGCAACGATACACTAGCCGCCACTGATTGGCAAATGTGCAGTGTGTGTTTCAAAAAAGGTTCACCCGATTTCTAAAATCCATATTTTTTTAAATTATAACAGAGAACCATGGGGCAAAGAGTGAAGTACACGCCCGGCAACAAAATTTTGCATCATAAATGCATAATATGCCCCCCGGCCGACGCACGGCATACAACGTCATGATGCTCAAACTCGTCCCCCACATTAGCGAGCATGTCTGGTGTTGCTGCATCCACTGCTGTTGTTATGCGGTTTCAAAGTTCGTCCATTATTGTAGGAAGGGGCGGCACGTAATCTGAATCCTTCACAAACCTCCACAAGAAAAAAATCAGACAGTGAAATTAGGCGACTTTGGTAGCCAGTGGTGTAATTCCAAATTAGTATATATCTGACGGCCGATCCATTGCTGCGGAAGCTCTTTGTTCAAAAATGTTCAAACTTGCAATTACTAGTGCTGGAACATGAAATCAGTGGAATCCGCTTGTAACTACGGGAGAGGCCAGTTCTGCAACATTTGCAAGAATGAGATTCCCATTTCAGTGTTGTTAGGAAAAAAAGAACTGACCCTAAACATTCTGTCGGGAAACGGCGCAGAAAACGTTCATTCTCGGGGAGTCTCTCTCACGCTCGACTATGGCATGTGGCTGCTGTGATCCCATATCTGTACATTGTGGTGTTTCACCGCATCACTGAGATAAAACGTGGCCTCGGCACTGAACACTAGACACTGAACACTAGGCATCTTCCATTTCCTTTTTGAGAACGAATTATCACGACGTTGTTTGTCTACCTTGGCGTGGGGCGTGCAAGAGTTAAATCCTGTACGATTTGAAAAACAAACTGCGTTGCAAAACACGCCAGACATTTTTATGGGGAATGGCTACCTCTCGGCTGGCGCGATTAGTAGACTTTTTTGGACTTGTTAAGAAACTCCTCCGCATGCGTCCAATCTCTTCGTCGGAAACACCGGGGGCGACCTTTTGATGTCGTCTTACACAAACAACCTGTTGGCCGAAACTGCTCGTGTCAACATCGAATGCTGTGAGCAGTGCGGGGCGCAGTGCTAAGTGATTCAGAGTCCATATTGAGCATTTGTGATACTTATAAGCAAAACTATGACATACTTGCATTTCACTCCTTACCGCATGATTCTTTGTACCTTAGTTAAAAATATATAGCCTTTTGAAATCGGATCAATCTTTTTGAAACTTTCCGTATACCTTAGAGTTAAACACTGTACAGTCTTTCTTTCACTCAGAAATACATTGTGAAGAGTTGACAGCCGTAAGGATGGTAGCCACACCAGATGACATCACAGCGATGGGAACCGTTGCGAGCCCAAGGCGATTTGATAAAACTTTCCTACAGTGGTTTTTCATTTCCTTTCGCAGTACAGAGGTGAACTAGACCCACAAACCACTTGAAAATTTCCAAAGGTAGATGGCGGGAATGAAATGCGGAATAGAGATAATATACCACGTTATGCATTACCACTGAATACAACTATAAACTCGCTGGACAAATAATTAGTTACCTTTGACTGAAATGTACCTATAAATGCTGCTCCGGGTTAACTGAGCAATTTTAAAGCTATGCTCGGTTTCTACTTATCTGCCAGGTTTTTATATCCTAACGCCATAGGAAAATTAAGTGCACCGCCTACCGAGCCTGCAGACCCAGAGTTTAAATGGGGAATCAAAGTTAAAGAACTTCCTTCTCAATGTATCAACTTAAAAGATAACTTATCAAACTAAAAAAAATTCAAAGCAATGTTCTCAAAGAATGCTATCACACTAAATAATGTTTAAAATACATTATTTATTTGTATATTTTTAAAATATTAATTTTAATGTTAAATTTAAAAATAATATATTGAACATTAAAACTTCAAGATTTGTTAATGTGCCAGTATAACTTAATAAATGCAACCAATAACACTTAAAATTTGAAATGAGTATCTTTAAAATTGATGCATCGGGAAAGAATTTCTCTAACATTAATTTCCCATTCTAACTATCTGGCTGCACGCTTGGTAGACAGTCATTTACATTGCTGTGGGCCCGTTTGCTTCATTCATGTGACGGTGAGGCGTGACTGTGAAATAGTCAGAAAAGCAAGTATGTTATTACAAATGTGCTCATTATTATTGCCAGACGCATAAAATAAACAGAGTGTAACAAATGCAAACATAACGCTGTCAATACGACGTCAAGACATATAGAACTACTTGCCCTGATTCGCTGCCAACTTTACCTTGAGTCTTACCGTCACTGATTACGTTAAAATATTTTCAGTTATGGGATAGTGAAATATTATTTTACAAATATTGATTTTATAAAGTGCTCACTTAACGAAGAGCAGCTTACACTGTGGAGAGATAGATACGTCCTCGAGCTCGAATAATAGCTGCGATTCTATTTTACATGACCTAGGCAAGTTTCCAAATTTAGCATGCGACATTTATGTTCAACTACACATGCATCAAACAAATGCGCGTATTTTCCAGAGCTCGTATGTGTCTTCCCTAGCATTTCACTCATAGTTCCAGATGTAGATTTTCAAGATATTTTAAATTTGGACATTTTTACCAGCCATTCCTGAATTTCGAACACGCCAGTCGTTAAATTAGCAGCCAGATTGAAATGCGAACATTCCCATCTTTGAAAACACTGATATAATTTTTTTTCCCTTTGCTATGATAATGACGAAAGGCAAAATCTGTTTGTACAGCTGCTTATTGTTGTAGCCATTGTTGTCTTTTCAACCAAAGGACACATTCTCCCGTAATCAAAACACGCTCAGAACATGATCTATAAAACCACCCTCAGCTTGAACCATGCCTTGCTTGAGTCCTCGGTGAATTACGATCACAATGGCAAGCATCACTCACGCACAGGCATAAACGAGATTCATCCTTCTAAATTATAAGTTTTTAGTAATGAAAAGTCCAATGTCTGTGTCTCTTCGCATTACTGTAACCGTAAATTTCCTGAACAGGCATGAGAAAAGTTTTGTTGCGTCCCACTCTCCTCCACATGTTCATGTTGTGCAGTTATCAGTGATGTGTCAGTAGTGTACATATGTTCCTTCTGGCGCACAATTCATGAGTAGCAGCAAGGAGCCGTCCGCCTTCTCGGATGACGTCATCGCCTGCTCTGTCATTCCGGTCGGTTGACGGCCGTTTTACATACAAAATCACTGGTTTTAACCCAAAAATAAATTCATAAATCAATTATTTTACAAAAAAAAATTTTTCCCCCTCTAATTTTTATTCTCACCAACCCTCCTAAATTTCCAAAAAATTGTGAAAAAAGTGTTTGCTTCTAAATTTGGCCGACTGATTCCTCATTGTGGCTGATTTTTGGGATACCTCAGCCACACTGAGGAATCTAAGGAGTGGATGAAATTAATTTAAATACACATTTTAAAATTTAAATTTAAATGTATTTTTATAATAAAAAAATTAAAGGGCTAAGTATTAAGTGTTAAATATCACCAGACTCGTGTTTTCAAGACACATACGATCGTCATGTCATATAGATTATGTAACCCAATGTCAGGGCAACCATATTTGGTTTAAGAGGTATGACTCCACCATTCCCGCCCCCTTAATAATCAAAATTCATCAGCATCACCCCACCTTACCAACACCCCCTCACCCGCACCACAACCACTATACAATCTCGTCACCCCACCTTACACCCTCTTGCACTTCCCACCTCCCCGAAACCCCTTCAAAACCATTTTTTTAAATAAAAGTATCAAGCAACTAAGATGATTTATATCGCTGCCCAAAACATCGTTGGAAATTATATTGAAAGTATAAACATATTCACCCCCCTTCAGATACACTTAA